>PVIA01015124.1:0-23976 GCA_004024845.1 Tonatia bakeri
CAGGACCAGAATCAGAGAAGTGGGCATCACATGGAGGGTTTTCAGTGGGGAGGGGGAAGGGAGGAATAGGGGGGAAAGGTACAGGGAAGAAGAAGCATAATTGGTAGGCATTAAAATAGATGGGAGAGGTCAAAAATGGTATAGGAAACAGAGAACTCATAGAACTTACATGTATAACCCATGGACATGAAGTAAGGGGAGCAGGTGCAGGGTGGAAAGGGGATAAAATGAAAAAAACTGTAATAGTGTAGTCAATAAAATGTACTTTAAAAAAGACATTTAATTTGGTAGTTTAATCATGTAAACTCTTCAATAGCACAACCAAATACTATATACTTTGAAACATATTACATACACTTTTACAAAGTATATAAACAAAAGGTAATTGAAACACTTACAGTGTTAACAAATCCAATTATCTGAATAACCTTCTGTGTTACAGCCTTTACATCAGAGCCCATGTAATCAAACTGAAAAAGATCAATTATTTTTAAAAGCTAGTGAATGCCATTAATATATCACATACCCTTTATATATACAATGGACTATATTCTAAATTAGTGATAGAACTACATTCCAATTATAATTCAAGAAATGAATAATGATGTATAAATAATAATTTCTAAAAATAAATCATTTCATTTTACTATAATGTATATAATAAAAACATTTAATAACACGATTTTGGCTTTTGTCTTCTTTGGTAATACTGTTATTTTTTGAAAACTTTAATGATAGGTCTAAAATTATATATTTTTATTAAATTTATTGGGGTAACATTGGTTAATAAAATTACATATGCTTCAAGTATACAATTCTATGAAGCACCTGACTAGTTCAGTCAGTAGAGCATGAGTCTCCTAAATATGTGACTTTAAGCAATGTTTAATGCACTTAACTTGTGTCACTCATTATTATTTATGAAAACTGAATCATAACTTTTTAAATGGGGTATTTTATAAATAAGTGAGACTATATCAAACTAAAAAACTTCCACACAGAAAAGAAACCACCAACAAAACAAAAAAATACCAACTGAATGGGAGAAGACATTTGCAAACAACAGTTCTGACAAGGAGTTAATATCCAAAATATACAAAGAACACATACAACTCAATGCCAAACAAAAAGACAGTCCAATTAAATATGGGCAGAAAACCTGAACAGACACCTCTCCCAAGAAAACATTCAAATGGCCAAGAGATAAATGAAAAGATTCTAACCACCATTTGGTGGGAAGAAGGGGAAGGGACTAGACAAAGAACATGTATGAATGACCCATGGATATGGAAAATGGTGTGGGGACTAGCTGTGGGCACAGGGGTGGGCTGGGCAAGGAAGGCAAAGCGGGGTGGGGGGGAATTGGGAGAACTATACTAGAACAACAATAAAAATTATTTTAAAATAAATGAAAAGATTCTCAACTTCACTAGTTATTAGGGAACTAAAAATCAAAACTACAAGATACTACCTCATACCTGTTAGAATGGCTACCATTAATAAGACAAGTAGGAATTAGTGCTGGAGAGGTTAGAAAGAGGAACCCTCATTCACTGCTGGTAAGAATGTAAACTGGTACAGCCACTATGGAGGTTCCTCAAAAATTTAAGAATATGTGGGATATAAAACAGAAAGCAACATATGAACAAACAAGAAAACAAACAAAAACTCAGAGACACGGACAAAAGTATGGTCATTACCAGAGGGAAGGAAGGTATGGAGGGTAATAAAGGGTAAACAGGGTCAAATATATGGAGATGGAAGATGATTTGACTTTGGGTGGGGGCAAACAATGTGATACACAGACCAAGTATCATAGACATGTGCACTTGAAGCCTATGTAATCTTATTGATCAACATCACCCCAATAAATTTAATAAAAAGAAAAAAAAAGAACAGAGTTACCATATGACCCAATAACCCCTCTTCTGGGTACCTACCTGAAAACTGTAAACACATGTATAAAGATATATACACCTCTATATTCATTGCTGCACTATTCAGGGTGTCCAATACATGAAAACAACGGAAGTGTCTTCAACAGATGATTGGATGAAGATGTGGTACATCCATACCCAGCCATAACCAAAGATTAAATATTGTCATTTGTCTTGCTTTTAATCTTTATCTTTGGTTTTATTTACTTACTTACTTGCTGTGTTTTTCCATTACCATTTATCTCCCTTATAACCCCCTTCCCCCTGCAATCACCACACTGTTGTGCATTTGCATGAGTCTTTTTTCCTTTTTGCTCCATCCTTGTACCCCTTAACCCCTCCCACAACCATCATCCTGCTCTCTGAGTCTGTCTCTATTCTGCTTATTAGTTCGGTTTGTTCATTAGATTCTGCATATGAGTGAAATCATTTGGTATTTGTCTTTCTCTGACTGCCTTATTTCACTAGGCAGAATGTTCTCCAGGCCCATCCATCCACAAAGGGTAAAAGTTTCTTTTTTTTATGGCTGAGTAGTGTTCCATTGTGTACACATCCCATAGTTGTGTTATCCACTCATCTACTGAAGGACACTTCGGCTGCTTACATATCTTAGGTATTGTAAATAACACTGCAATGAACTTAGGGGTGCTTATGTTCTTTCAAATTAGTGTTTTGAGTTCCTTCAGGTATGTTCCCAGAAGTGGGATCATTTTTGAGGTATTTCCATACTGCTTTCCACATGGCTGCACCAGTCTGCATTCCCACCGACAGTGCAAAAGGGCTCCCCTTTCTCCACAACCCCACCAGCACTTACTTTGTTTTCTAATTGCAGTATTTATTCCCTCTATATCCACTAAAATTAATTTTATATTTGGGTGGAAATCTTTCATCTTAACCTTAGGTTTTAAGTTTGTTCCATATTTATGAAACAAATGTTTAAAGTGTAATGTTTTTCTTCCCCTTTATTGCCTTCTTCTTGTTTATTATGCTTAAAATTCTGACTACCAACTTCTAAGTGCTTTGTAATTTTACAGAAGTATGATTTTAGAGCACGTGTTGGCTTTGAACAGGGCCAACTTGGCTCTAACAAAAACTCGCCACCTCTTTTGTGAGCCAGGAGCTCCATTTTTTTTTATCCCTGACAACAGTTACGTCCACACTTCCCTGCCTCATTTTTACTTGAGAATCAACTGACTTCCTTTTGAGAAAAATATTTTTGTTTATAACCTATGTATTAAAATATTAATAGCTGAATTTTTTGTGGGTCTAAACCTGTTATTTTTTTTTTTTGCTAACCTTGTTCGCTGTGGCTAATTTTCTTACGGATTTTGAGTTTATACATGGCTCATATTAATCTGTGGGAATCTTGTTTGAAGTAGCATCCCTCCAGGGAGAAACACCATTTGTTTCCCTCAGATCTTACCAACCTAGGACAAAGACAGCCTCATCTCTTAGAGTAATGGTAGGGGGAGGGGAGGAATGGGGACAACCGGAATTGCACAAGAGTAAAAAAAGAAAGAATCCCCTAACCACCTATGTTGCATGAATTCAAAATTTAAACACAAGATCTGAAGAATAGTCATGAATTCTCAGTATGAAAATTTTGTTCATTTGTTTTTCTGTCATTTCATTTACTTAGAACTGAGAACAAAACAGATATGTTGTTTTCTTCCTTTGCTTGAAAGGAGTGGCACATGTGTTTAGTAGATGACCCTAGCAATTAGGCTGAGGCAGCTAAATATTACTGCACGTGGGGTTGAGGGTTTGGGGAAATTCTAATCTATACTTCCATTGAGAATGTAGTCCTTTTGGGAAAAAAAGGAAAAATAACAGACAAGGTTTAGAAAATGAAAAGATGCTTCATGTTACAAAAGCAACTGGAGATTATACATACAAAATAAATAAATTAACAAAAACTTGGTTTACTCACAATTTTAAGAACTTATTAACTGCTCAAAAAACAAAATAAATATTAAAAATTGTTTAAAATTGGGGCCCTGGCTGACGTAACTCAGTAGATTGAGTGCGGGCTGCGAACAAAAGCACCACAGGTTCGATTCCCAGTCAGGGCACGTGCCTGGGTTGCAGGCCACGGCCCCCAGCAACCGTACATTGATGTTTCTCTCTCTCTTTCTCCCTCCCTTCCCTCTCTAAAAATAAATAAATAAAATCTTTAAAAATTATTTAAAATTGGTATTACAGCATTGAAATCAAGTTAGAGACAAATGTTAAATAATTTTAAAGTAATAATGTATAAACAAGGACCTACCAGATTTTTATCCACAACAATATATATTTGGAGGTAATGTGGGAATAACTTGAAAAATTCAACTTTCTGAAAAGCACACAACATGAACACTGAGAAACTTCTAAAAATGTATCTTTTATTAAAATTATATTCAAAGATAGATTGAGAGACATGTTGCTACCAATTATATAACAAGGTTATTTTCAAATACGAAATTTAGGTGCTATTAGGAAAATTCCAATACAAATGTACCTGGGTTAAAAAGAATTTTTACTGAGATCACAAGCTATATAAGAACCCAGGTTCTTTTGATTTTAGCAATAGCTGAAATTGGAAATATTAACTTAATAGCATATAACCTTTCTTTCCTTAGCCTTGTCATAATTTTCATAGTAATCATCCATATAGGCAGATTTATAAGTTTATTGGGAAACTACTTTTGGCAAATAATACAGTTTTAAAAATATCACTAAAGCAAGATCAAAGGTGTTCACTAGGTCTAGGGATGTTATTTATGGCACTTTGCAGGTGTTTGTGGAAGAGAACTAATCACTTTGCTTTACATGTACTTTATGTAAGCCATGAATGTTATTCATTTCTCAACCTTCAGGAAACACAGCCTCAACTCACAAAGTCAGATTGCATAATATTTATACCATGTAAATTGTCAGACAGTTGAGGAAAAGGAATAACTTACATTAATTATCCAAATGCCTGCATGTCAAAATTAACTTTTTGGTTTCTTTAATCCTATATTCACATATCTGTTTCCAATTGTCAATTACTATGTTTTTGCTAAACTTTCATCTGATAACAAGCATAACAAAGAACTTAATTTCATTTTCTATTTATTTTAAAATTCATGTAGGTACCTCTTGAAAAAGTAAAATCTAATATTTGCAAGTCACCAAATTTTGCTCTGAAATTAATTTTATTTCACAAAATTATACTAAATAGATTAAAATTTAAAAGTCAACACTTACTTCTGATTTTTTTCTATAGTGAAACTCTGAATTATTATAACTGTAAATATCACTGTCTCTTAAAAGAGGAAGGTTAATATTATAACCTTTGTCTTCATAGATCATGTGCACAAATTCTGATACAGTCGCCACAGGTTCTATTCCATATGAGATGTTTTTGAACTGCAACGTTCCCCTGAATGTTGAAATAATCAAAACATCTAAGATGATTCTACCAATACTATAATCTAATATTCTAATGAGAAATGTTGTTCAGGGCATTTTCCCCATCAAAAGTCACCTTACTTTTCCTACTTTATCTCTTTATTTTTGATGTGTTTCCCAGAACTGGACCAGTGATACCACAGGATATGTATGGTTTTGTATTATAAATGTTCCAAGAAAAATATTTTAAAGAAATCATGATGGTGGTGTGGAGCCACACGCTGAAACAGGTTAAGACCCCTCCCTAGGGTACAGACTTCCTAAGCCAGTCTGCAGGACCTATAGGCACCATTTCCTTTGGTCTTAAGTCCTCTCCCTCTTTTTGAGACACCTAACTCTCCCTGCCACTTGATGTCCTAAATAATTTGTGTGGGCTGAACTGAAGACACTACCTGGCTAAAAATGATTAGAGCTGAGCCAAGGTATCTATTGGATTGAAGCTTTCTACAACTGTCAACCATCATAGGAAAT
Organism: Tonatia bakeri; assembly: GCA_004024845.1. Taxonomy (NCBI): domain Eukaryota; kingdom Metazoa; phylum Chordata; class Mammalia; order Chiroptera; family Phyllostomidae; genus Tonatia; species Tonatia bakeri. The sequence continues at coordinate 5,844 of PVIA01015124.1, forward strand.
TACAACAACATAAAACATTGGGGAAAACTAAAATACAGAGAGAGATCCAGCAACACCCCCTACACTCAAGATTGCTCAAAGCCTTAAGCAACGGATCCTATCAGAATCAACAAGTAGCTTCCCATCAGGAACAGAAGTTGTCAGCGTGACCATCTATTTTACCAAGAGTTCTTGTTCACTCCTTACGGAATTAAAGTAACAAAGGTGACTGTAGAACCAGAAAAGATATGTGGAAGATCAACCCATACACCAGCAGGATCTAATACTGGCAAATGAGATTTATTTCCATTAGTTACAACCTGAGTCCTGAACAAGTGTTGAGTGACACAACAGAATTTGGAAAGCCTGCAATATATCCATAGTAATTGCAATCCATCTGAAAAAAATACATGAAGAAAAACAAATGAATAATGTATTTTAAAAACAGATACCGCATATATGTCATTTTCATGGATTATCACATTACCTACCTTAGTACATTAATATGAATGGCAACTACCTAATGAAGCTGTGCCAGGTAGAAATAATAGCTAGTCCAGATTATTCATTTTAGTGAGTGTATAAAATTATATTCTAGTAATTTCAAAGTGTTCATATTTTTAAAGGAAATTCAGAGTAAGACATCTATACAAAAAAATAACTTAAGTCTTACCTGATCTAACAAAGGGATAGCCTTCTGGGTGTCGTTTTGGTCATAAGAATAAACAACAGAAACTGATGATAAAAACGATCTAGGCAGAAAGCAAAAAACAGAAAACAAAAACAATCACGCTCAAGTTGTTAAACAGAAAACACAGAAAAAATAATCTTCATAATAAATTTTTCATTTTACTGGAGAATTTAAAGTAGTACCAATTATCCTGGCATATCCTACTTTCCAAATACTTCTCTATCATTTATAATAAATTAGGCACTAAGGGAGGCATTTTAACTATAGTGGCATATACTACCAAAATTCATGCTAATGAACCACCCAAATTCCTGGAAACACCAAACAGCAAAACAACATAGGTCCCAATTTCCAGCACAGAACTTTCAAGTCTTTGTCTTTATTCCTCATTGACTCCAGATTTTAAACCTGAATCTCAAAATTAAAATGTAGGGTTAGAGTATAATCTAGAAAGATTTCCTTGACGTTGCTACAAACTCATTCACTAAGCTTAGCTAAGTCCCAAGTTCTTCTCAATGAACTTGGTCAGAATTTTCTTCCATTCTCCTCAGTACCTATCCAGAAACTTGGCACCACCCCTGTTGATCATCCCACACAATCTCCATGTCACCTCACTTTCAGATAACCTCTACCCATCCTCACCTCTTACCTTTACCTCCAAAAGATGACTACTTTGGTTCAAAGCAAATATGCTTGTGCTACGAATCCCATTCTGTGCCATATGTTGAAGATGCATATTTTTTTCAGTCCCATCATTTAAAACTCTTCCTCTCCATCTTTTATCCTAACACTATTTAAAAACTGTATTATCAAGCCATTACTATCCTAAACAACTCTCCCTTGATCCTGTGTCCTATTATAACTACTCCTTACATATTTCCAATTTGCGACCTATTTTTAATGGTTCATTTTTATTGTATTTTTCTAGTACCATTTATGTCCCCTATACTATCTTCCACCTCCACCCAGCCCTTTCCCCCACACCGCAATCACTACGCTGTTGTCCATGTCCAACTTTTTCTTTCCTTTTTTTTTTTTTTTTTTTTTTTTAGAGAGAGAGAGGAAGAAAACATCAGTGTGTGAGAGAAACACCAACTGGTTGCCTCTCTCACATCCCCAACCAGGGATCTGGGCTGGGCTGCAACCCAGGCATGTGCACTGACCAGGAATCAAACCAGCAACCTTTCAGTTGACTGTGTGATGCTCAATCCACTGAGCCACACAGCCAGAACTCTTTTTTCTTTTTTGTATCCATCCCTCCTCCCCTCAACACCACCCCCAAAGCTGTCAGCCTGCAACCTATTTTTATCAAATAAGTAATCTATACCCAGTTTCTCCACTTTGTAAATATTTATTCACCATGAAACTGCTCTGAAAAGATTTGTAGCCATCAGAATGTCAAATCCAAAATGCAACTTTTAAATAATCATTGTACTGGACTTCTAGCATCTTTTTTTTAATCTGTGCCCACTCACTCTAATCACACACCACTCTTCTGCTTCTCTTCCAGCAGTCAGCCAACAACAATCCATGGGCCAAATTTGGCTGGCTGCATGTTTTATAAATAGTCTTATTGAAACACAGCCAGGCTTATTGGTTCACATCTTGTTTATGGCTGCTTTTGCATTACAGTACAAAATTGCTTAGTTTCAACAGAGTATACAGCATATTAGCTAATAATATTTACTGAGTGGCTCTTTACAAAAGAAGTTTGTCAATCCCTGGTCTAAGAGGGCATAGTCTTCCATGTTCCTCTTTGTTCTACCTGTCCCAAAATATTGGTCTTTACTGGGATTCAGTCTTCAGCCACCAATCTATTTATTAGCACTCTATAAACTCTCATTTAAAAATACAGCCAAACTATTGATTATTGTAAAATCTATATCCCAATTGCCAATTTCTGCTCAGAGATTCACATTCCTATATGCATATACCTAGTGGAAAACCCACTTGGATATCATATAGGCACTGTCAACTAAACCGAACCCTTTCCTCACATAAAAATCTGCCTTGTTCATATTCCTCAGTTAATTACACTAGAACTGACCCATCTTCTTAAGCAACAACTAATTTATCCAAGATTCCTCACTGTTTCCCAATCACACTACCAAATCTTTCTTCAAGGTCTACTGAATGTTTTATTTCTTGTGCTATAACCTATAGCATACATTGAAGCCACCAATCATCACTCACCTAAACAATTATATGTCCTACCTCTACTTTTCCCCCCTCAAAATCAGCCTGCAAGACTCAAGGAGCCTATGTAAGTATATTCTTACAAACATTTTGGCTTCCAACATCCTTACCGTGGCATGACAGATCCCCTACAAACTGGTTCTACCTACTACCCTTTCAAAATCTTTTACTCCTATCCTCCAGAAAACGCGTTCTTTTGTAATTCACACTGACTTTTTGCACACCACAGAATCTACTTGGTTTCACATCTCCACATTTTACACATGATTTTCTCTCAACAGAATGCCCCCCCACACCACCCTACTTCTTTTCAGAGCTAAAGGTATCTTCTCTCAAGACACAAGCCATCTCCTACCTCTTTCTGAAAAGCCTTCCTTGATTTTCAGACTACTGTCTACACATATATCATAATACCATGTTATAATAAAAACTCTCCATTTTTCTATTAATGTGTTTGAATATATCTTTCTGCAGTATAAGTTATTTAAATGTGGACCATATTTTATTGTCTTTAGTATGCCTAAAACTTTACCCAATAACCAGTACACAATGGATAACAAGGGCATATAGATATCAAATATACAGCTGAATTGAAATGCTCCTATTCATAGCTATTTTTACAAATCAAGAATCCACAGAATTAAAATTTGAAAGGATAAAAATAATTACTTACTGCTTTGTGAGATAGACAAAATATGGTTTTCCTTCTATCGTAATCATATAAGCAACCTGGAACATGAGAATTCAAAACACTTTCAATAATACTTGTAAATAATATGTTAAATGATGTTTCCTGTCAGTTATGCCTTTATAATGTTTTCAAAATTAATAACAATATATAATCATTACATATGCTTCCCTTCCCACATGGATATTTGAAGCTTCAAGACTCTGAAGTGAGAACAAGGTGGTAGACCCCCACATGCCTGCTAGGCACCATTACTCATATTTCTGAGAGAGAAGCTTTCCTGATGGTTGCTATATTTTGGCTTAGACACATACCACCAATCCACCATGGTGAAGGTAAACACCAAAGGTGCCTACCTCACTGGAGAGAACCTTCTGTTTGCTTACTAATCCAAGCCATCCTGGAAAGTAAATTTCCCTGCTGCTTGGAAGAGACACTCCCAAAAGAAAGAATTACAGGAATGCACTACACCTCTAGCAACATAACACAGCAACTACCATTGTTTGCTTATCCAACTAAACAATGAAACTCCTCTAGAATAAAATGTAGGAGAACAGAGACACAGCAGAGAATTGTAAGAACTCTCTAGAACATGGAAAATATGAGTCATTTATTTATTTGATTAGTATTTAAAGATAATTTTAGCTAGAGAAATAGCCATTTGAACATTTTCAGTTCCTTAACTTTGTGCTATGGCAGAAGCAGATTCTTTGCAACAGATAAATGGCCTAAGAAGGGCCACCGGGTGGCACACTGGAAAGAAGTGGAGTCTGCAGGGGACCTTGCAAACTGTGCCCTCTAAAAAATCCCTTGTTATTCAAGAAACATGAAAAATAAAGGGCCATATAATTTTAAATCTACATATCTTGCCAAGAAAAAAAACTACTATGTAATTAATAAGAAATGGACAAAATTGACGTCCAGAGTTTCTACAACTTTACATGCACAACATCCAACTGTGTGGGCTGAACTGTATCCCTCTAAATTCACATTTATATGTGAATTTCTAATCCCAGGATCTCAGAATGTGACCTTACTCAGATAATGAAGTTATACAGATAATGAAGTTAAAATCAGGTATCATTAGTGTGGGCCCTAATCCAATATGACTGGGATACTTGTCAAGAGTAAATGTAGACACAGACATACTCAAAGGCAGAATGTCATGTGAAGATTCATAAGAAGTACACATTCATCTGTGAACTGAGGATAGGGGCCTACAGCAGATGCTTCCCTCCGAGTCCCCAGAAAGGACCACCCCCACAAGCACTTTGATCTTGGATCTAGACTCCAGAACTGTGAGACAATAAATTTCTGTTGTTTAAGCCACATAATTTGTGTTACCTTGTTATAGCAGCCCTACAAAACTAACATAACAAATTTCAATAAAAATTAAAAGAAATGCTAAAGAACAGGATCAAATTATCCAAAAAATAAAAAATTGAAATAACAAAGCCACAGGTAATATGTGTAACAATCATAATTAAAATGATAATGATGGAGAATTTCAGTGGAAGTGTAGCACCACTTCTATACCCAATTGTTGAAAAGTAAATATTCTTTTCCAGCACACATGGAACATAGCAAAAAAAGACCATATGCTGGGTGATAAAGCAACTCCCATCAAATTTTATAAATTAACATTATATTTATAGACAAACAACAACAATTAGAAAATGAGCTTAAGGGAAAAAATGCCATTTATTATAGTGTTAAATTTGTCAAAAAAAACAGAGACTAAATTTAAAAAAAGATTTGCAAGACATCTACATAAAAACTACCAAACCTTACTGAAAGAAAATTTAAAATATATAATAAGATACATGATGTACATGAATTGGAAGACTCAGTGTTATTCAGTTTCCACTAAACTGATCTATAGATTAAATACAAACTCAATAAAATCCTAGGAGATCATTTGTTGATATAAACAAGTTAGTTGAGCTTAGAAATGTCCAGATAACCTTAACAATATTTAAAAAGTAGGAATAACTACACAAACCTATATTAAGACTTCTCACAAAGCTATATTAATGAGGCCAGTGGACTATGGACCAAAGTACTGAAAACTAATCCAATGGCAAAAAGTAGAGATCTCAGAAAGAGCCACAAACACACATTCACCCAATCTTCAATAATGTCACTGCAAGACAGTGAGGGAAAAGGGCCTTCTGTACATCCTTGGGTGTCCACAAGGGAAAAATAGATAAAACCTGACCTCTCCATTATGTGACACAAAATCAATTCCAGATAGATCGCACACTAAATGTTAAAAGGAAAATAAAGCTTCTAAACAGAAAGACAGAAATAAATTTTATATCCCTGAAGAAGGCAAAAATTGCTTAAGTACAATGCAAATAGCAGTAAATAAGAAATAAAAGATCAATAAATTGAAATTAATTAAGTTATGTTCTAAGAGAATGAGAAGATAAGCCGCAGGCTGGCAGAAAATATACAAAAGACACATTTGATGAAGGACTGTTATTCAAAATATACAAAGAAGTCTTATAATTCAACAAAAACATTAAATAAAACAGCCCCATTGAAAATAGGCAAAACACCTGAACATATGCCTCATCAAAGAAGATACAGAGATAGCAAATAAACATATTAAAGATGCTCCATTAGTAAAGTGCAAGTTAAAACAAGATACCACTACACGCCTATTAGGATGGCCAAAATCCAGAACACTGACAACACCAAATGCTAGGGAGGGTGTGGAGCAACAGGAATTTTCACTTATTGCTGGTGGGAAAGCAAAATGCTTTCCTATAAAACTAAACATACTCTTACCATATGATCCAGAAATCACAAAAAGTTGAAAATTTATGCCCACACAATAACCTGCGCACAGATGTTTACAGCAGCCTTATTCATAATTACAAAAATTTTCAAGCAACCAAGATGTCCTTCGGTGAATGAAACTGTGGTACATCCAGACAATGAAATAACATTCCATGTTAAAAGGAAGTAAATTACCAAGCCATAAGAGACATTAAAAAAACTTAAATGCATATTACTAAGGGGGCCAATCTGAAAAGGCAATTTAGTGTATGATTCCAACTACTGGGTTGGTCAAAAAGTCCATTTAGTTTTTTCTGTAAAATAAAAGACACATTTTTCACTTTCATCAATAACTTGATTGATTTGGATATTTTGAGGATGTTGGCTTCTAGTAGGTAGAGGCCAGGGGTGCTGCTAAACATTTTTCAATGCATAAGACAGGTCCACAGCAAAGAATTATTTGGCCAAAATGTCAGTAATAGCAAGAAACTTGGCAAACCACTTTTGACATATTCTATCAGTCACAGAACCTTCTCCATACACTGCACAAATCTTTTTATTTCATTTCAGTTGCATTTTCATCTTTCTTGAAATAATAAAGCATAATATGCCAAAAGTGTATATCTTTCATCTTCAATATTAAAATGACTGTACAAAAATTCATCAATTTTGATGTTTTCCAAAAAAATAAAAATGTATTTGATGTACTAATACTAAAAGTTAATTAAAAAATAAAACAAGCTTTTCTTTTTTAATTATAGTTGACATTCAATATTAGTTTATATTAGTTTTACGTGTACCTGCATACAGGTCAATTATATAATTTACAAAGTGACTCCCCAATAATTCTAGTACCCACCTGGTACCATATATAGTTATTACAATATTGTTCACTATATTCCTTATGCTATACTTTACAACCCCATGACTATTTTGTAATTACCAATCTGTACTTCTTAATCTCATCACCTTTTTCACCCATCCCCTGGATCCCCATCTGGCAACCCTCAGTTTGCTCTCTGAATCTATGACTCTCTGTTCCAAACAAGCTTTTCTTTTTTTTTTTAATTGTTGTAGTTCTATTACAGTTGTCCCAATTTTCCCCCATGCTCTCCTATGCCCCACCCACCCACTCCCACAGTCAGTCGCCACCCTGTTGTCCATGTCTATGGGTCATTTATACTTGTTCTTGAACCAGGCCTTTCCTCTTCTTTCCTTCCTTATTTCCCACTCCTTGTTCCTCTGGTGTCTGTCACTTTGTTCCTTGTTTCCATTCATCTGATTCTATTTTGCTCATTTGTTTGTCTTGTTCACTAGGTTCCAATTATAGGTCAGATCATATGCTATTTGTCTGTCACCACCTGGCTTATTTCACTTGGTATAATGCTCTCCAGTTCCATTCATGCTGTTATGAAGGGTAGCAGCTCCTTCTGTCTTTCTCTGCATAGTATTCCATTGTGTAAATGTACTACAGTTTTTTGATCCACACATTTACTGATGGGCACTTAGGCTGTTTCCAGCACTTTGATATTGCAAATAACACTGCTATGAACATTGGGGTGCATAGGTTCTTTTGAATTGGTGTTTCGGAATTCTTAGGGTACAATCCCAGGAGTAGAATCGCTGAGTCAAAAGGCCGTTCCATTTTTAGTTTTCTGAGGAAATTCCCTACTGTTTGCCACAAGGCTGTACCAGTCTGCATTCCCACCAACAGTTCACTAGGGTTCCCTTTTCTCTGCATTCCCACCAGCACTTTGTGTGTTGTTTGCTGACTTGTTTATGTTGGTCATTCAGACTGGTGTGAGGTGCTATCTCACTGTGGTTTTAATTTGCATCTCCCTGATGATAAGGTTTTTTTTTTAAAGCACGCTATATGACAGCTGTTACAACACAATCTAACAAAATCATTTCAAATGAAGTTAAAGACAACTAAGCACTACTAGAGTCATCACATGGAAAAAACTAAATGAACTTTTTGGCCAACTCTGTGACACTCTGGACAAGACAAAACTATGGAAACAGTAAAAAGATCAGTGGTTGTCAGGGGTCAGTGGGGAGAGAAGGATGAATAGGGACACAGAGGATTTTTAGGGCACTGAAACTATTCTGTACGATTCTATAATGATATATGTCATTATACATTTGTCAAAAACCATTATAAGGTGCACCACCAAGAGTAAACTCTAGCCCTGGCTGGTGTGGCTCAGTGGATTGAGCGCGGGCTGCGAACCAGGCATCGCAGTTTTGATTCCCAGTCAGGGCACATGCCTAGGTTGCAGGCCATGGCTCCCAGCAACCGCACATTGATGTTTCTCTCTCTCTCTCTCCCCCCCCCCATTCCCTCTCTAAAAAATAAATAAATAAAATCTTTAAAAAAAAAAGAGTAAACTCTAACGTGAACTACAAACTTTGGGTGGTAAAAATAGGTCAACGTAGACTAATCAGTTGTAACAAATGTCCCATTGTGGTGTGGGTTATGGATAGTGGGGGAGGTTGTGCATGTGTAGGGGCAGGGAGCATATGGGAATTTCTTGTTTTAACTGAGTTTAACTGTGAACTTAATACTGCTTTAAAGAATACATCTATTTTTTTATAAAAAGTTAAATTCTGACCATCAAAAGAAACTATTACAAAAGTATAAAGCTGGATTGAGAGATATCTGAATGCATGTCTGACAAGTCATGGTCCAAGTACATAAAGTATTCCTACAAATAAATATGAAAAGAAAAAAAAAAACATGGGCATAAAATTAAGGAGGTACTTTACAAATGAGAAAATAATTGTGGTCAATAGTCATATGAAAATGTGTTTAATATAATTACCAGTCAGAAAAAATGTAAATTAAAACCAAAATGAGATACTACTACACAACCAGAAGAACTAAAATAAACAAAAATGATAATATATCAATCCTGGCAAGAATGTAGACACCTCAAAAACTTTTACATTGCTGGTGGGAATGTTAATTGGCAATTACTTTTGAACACTGGCAGTATCTTTCAAGGCTAAAATAAACACATACACGTGTGCATGTATATCTATATATCTATGTGTATATTTGGCTTTGTCCATAATAGATATTAACTAGGCAGAGCTAGATAGAGCCTGTGACACTGGATTTTCATTTCTGGGCATATACCCAACTGAAATGACTAAATATGTATTGTAGACATTCAAAACTAACCAGGGCAGCTCGTTCATGATAATCCCACACTGGAAACAATCCATATGTTCAGCAACAGTAAAAAGAACATGAAATTATGATGTATTCATACAATGGAATCCTATATAGCAATGTAAGAGAATAAACTGAACTACATGCAACAGCATGGATGAATCTAAAAGGCACAAGGTTAAACAAAGGCTGGACAAAAAGGCTGCATAATATATGATTGCATAATCACACATACATGCATGTATATAAAAGTGCATATATTTATTTAATGTATGCATATATATTTCTGTGGAATCATATATGTATCAAGAACAGACAATCTATGCTGATAGGTATAAGGATAGTGGTAACATTTGTGGGAACTGACTGGGAAACCACAGGAGGGCTAATTCTGGAATGCTAGAAATTCTATATCCAGAAATGCGTGGTGGTTAAACAGGTGGTTACAGTGTGTACAAAATGTTCACAGTAGGAGAAACTGACTTATGAAGATAGAAAGCAAAAGAGTGCCTCTCAGGGGGTAGACACATGGAAATTTCCTGGGATGATCTTTATCTTGATTTGGGTACTGATTACAAGAATATGTACATTTGTAAAAACTCAAGGAACTGTACACTTAAAATCTCTGCTTTTCACTGTATGTAAATTTGTACCTCAATAAAAATATCTTAGCAATGACTTAAGAAATGCAAATTAAAACAATTAGATAATAGTCCATCAGAATAGCAGAAATGACAACTTTAAATTATACTCATCGAGGCACGGGCCGTCACTGTGGTCACACCTTGAGCTTGAGCAGAATTTACTGAAGAGATTGATGGCAGAATTTAGCTCCTTGGAATTGTGGGACTGAAGTCACTGTTTCTTGCTAGTTGTCAGCCAAGGTTGCTTTTAGTCATAAAGGCTGCCTATAGTTCCTTACCAAAAGATCCCCACAGGGCAGCTCCCAACATGGCAGTTTGTGCCTCCTTTGAGGCCACCGGGAGAAACATGCCACAAAGCTGGGATGGAGTCTTATGTAACATAAACTAAAAAACAGAGTGACTACCCTGTCATATTTACAGGTTCTGCTGACCCTCAACGGGAGGAAATTAAGCAGAGTGCATTCACCAGGGAGTAAGTACCCTAGAGGGCCACCTTAAAATTCTGTCTACCACAATATGATACAAGCATATGAACATGAGTAAAGAAATATATCAAGTACATTCGTATGGTTGTCATGGGAAGAAAGAAGGAACTGGGTATGAGGATTAGGGAAAGGAGAAATTATAATAAGAGGTTTGATAGAATCATTAATTATAGTATGCTATGAAAAGAGTTTGAGTATATATCTGCTCCTGAAGTCCAAAAAATTCTCTATGGAATAACTCCAAAAACCCTAAATTTAAATCAAATTAAGCCCAGAAATCAACCTATAAATTCCTCTTATCAACATATTGTATCATGCTGGAATGAACTGGAAGACATTCTGAGGCTCACTAATAATCCTTTCTAACAAACCAGAAATTAAAGAATTACCCACCTTCAATGTTTTGTATGGGGCAGGGTGATTCCATTGGTGGGGTGTGAGGAAGCTCAAGGATATTCTGGCTCATATTACCTTATACCTGGGAAGTCTCCTCTAATTTGCTGTATTAGCAAAACTTTTAGCTGCACGCAGGATGACATCAAGTTTTCATAGTGTTCACTTTGGTTGATCTCGAGGAATAAATCACGTGTATCACCATCATTCATAAAATTCATTTAGAATAGAACTAGGGCTCTGGTGGTTATGGCTCAAAAAAGTATCCAAAAATTATTTAAATAAAACTAAACAACATGGAAACACTACACTGCACCTATAAAAATACTAGAACAAAAATATCAAACAGTATTAATAAAAATCAAATGTCAAGGGGTTATAAAGAGCAGTAGCAACTGGCATTCATTTGGTGTGTTAGATGACACACTGAGACATGACCTTACTCATCCAGATTCCCTTTGAGCAACTTTGGTTCAGTCCCTTCACGCTGCAGGAGGAGTCGTTAGCAGACCAAACTTTGTTATTGATGTATGTGGCTAGGGCAATAATGTTTGCACTATTTTTGTTGATGTACATGACACTTTTCTGTCCAGGAACCAAGAAAAGCAGTTAGCATTACTTCTTTTTTGTTTGTTAGTTTGTCTTGGGTTTTTGTTTTGTTTTGCTTCTTATTTTTTAAAAAGAAGGAAACATCAATGTATGGTTGCCTCTCACACACCGCCTACTGGGGATATAGCCTACAACCCAGGCATGTGCTCTGACTGGGAATCGAACTGGGGACCCTTGGTTCGCAGGCTGGTGCTCAATCCACTGAGCCACCCCAGCAAGGGCAGCATTACTTCTTTCTTTTTCCACTAAATCAAATAATTGGGCCTCTTTGTATTTGTTTAATGGATGGTAATAAGAGTGTTCTATTTGATCAAATTCTATGCAATGCTTTGGAAGGACAGGCCTACGCCACCTTAAATTCCTATATCTAAGTCAAAAAAGTCATTTGGGAAACTCAAAAGTATGCAAATCATTTTTTTCATCTGTAAATACATCTTGCTATGTGGGTAGCATTCCAGGCACCTTGAATACAGGGACATGTCCTGAATTTAATGATTCTTCTCCTGTGTCCTGTATTGACTTTGTCAGAACACCCTAAATGTCCTGTATTCGGCTTTTTTCAATAAGTTACAAAAATTTGCAGTCAGAGCTATCTCCCACCACAGTAACTGGTGCTTAGATCACTTATATGACAGCACCGGCTGAGAGTCACCCCTCTGCAAACAGACCTGTGCAGTCCCTTCTCTCTCCTTACAGACTTATCTGAGGGAAGTCCAAAAAGAGGGGCTGAGAATTTTAAATACTTATTTTTTGTATTCAGTGAAGGAAAAGACTGTTCTTTGGCCAAAGTCTTAAGTCAGGAGTAAGTAATTACTATTTTAGATAACTTCCAGCAGTCCGGCAAACCAGAAAATCAGCCAATGCACAACAGCCATACTCCAATACCTTAGTTTCTGAAAGTCAGCAAATCACTGACAGCCCTGAGTGTGTCTGAAAGTCAGTCAAGAGGTGACAGCCCCAGCTTCTAGACAAGAGAGAGTAATCACCTCCTTGCCCAGTAAGAATTCTGACAGTGAGACAGCCACCAAGGAGCTGCACTCCACTGATCCCACTAACACAGCTGCAAGCCTGTGAATTCACAAAACCCTCCCTTCTGAAAGCCCACAACCTGATCTCAGACTGGCTTGCTTTTCTTTGGGGAATACCATGTTTACAGCTGGCCTAGACAGGTAAACTGGAAGGTCACTGTTTTGTTTTGTTTTTTAATCTCATATCAAGTTCAATTAACTGTTTGTTCATAAGTTCACAGCTCTCTCATCATTTAATTCATTGAAAACTAATTTAGAGTTTGAACTTGTAACACACTCACTGACACAACTGCAAGATTATCAAGTGCAGAATGGTGCAGCCACTGTGGAAAACAATAGGGAGTTTCCTCAAAAAATTAAAAGTGGAACTGCCTTTGGACCCCGCAATCCCAGTTCTGGGAATATATCCTAGTAATCCTGAAACACCAATTCAGAAGAATATATGCACCCCTATGTTCATAGCAGCATTATTTACAACAGCCAAGATCTGGCATACTATGCAGCTGTAAAAAATAAGGAACTCTTACCCTTTGGAACTGGAGAATACTGTGCTAAGCAAAATAAGCCAGTTGGAGAAAGACAACTACCATATAATCTCAATCATATGTGGAAGCTAATGAACAAAATAAACTGATGAATAAAATAAAGCCAGAGGCATGGATACATGGAACAGACCAACAGATCTCATTGGGCAGGGGAGACTAGAAGAGACTAGTCAAAGAACATGTATACATATATGCATTGCCCATGGACACAGACAACAATGTGGTGAAAGCTGGGGGGCAGCAGGGGTTGGGTGGAGGGGGACACAGAGGGGGTAAAATGGGGGACATACACAATAATGTCAACAATAAAAATAATAAAAAATAAAAAAGGAAAAATAATTTAAAAATTAAAAAAGAGAAGGTAGAGAAGAGTATATGGAGACATGATGTTACCTTCAGAGAACTGGGAGAAAACGGGGAGGGGAAAACCTGGTACAATCTTTCTGTGAAACACGGAAGGTTTTTTTTTTATTAACCACTATGGAAAAGAATTCATTTTAAGACCACAATTATGGCTAGCATTAGACTATCTTATATTAGAAGGAACCATGTGAAAAGTAGATTTTCCTGGAGAATTAGAGAAGAATGCGCACTAATATCTAGGTTCCCACTGTGAAGTATATGTGCTAATTACCAGCTCACCACACTGACTCATTGAAAGGTGAGGCAAGTACAATAGACAACCCTTTCCATGGGGGTATGTTCTAAGACTGCCAGTGGATGCCTGAAAGCATGGATAACAATGAACCATATATATACTATTGCACCATCTTTTTTCCTATTTGTACATACCTATGATAAAGTTTAATTTATAAATTAGGCATAGTAATTTATAAGAGATTAAAAAGTAACCAATAATAAAAATAAAACAATGATGGCAATACCCTGTGATAAAAATTATGTGACTTGGGTCTCTCTCTTTCTCTCAAAATATCTCGTTGTGACTGTACTCACCCTTCTTGCAATAACATGAGGTGATACAATGCCTGTGTGATGAGATAAAGTGAGGCGGCAACACTGGACAAAGAAATGATTCAAGATCCTGGTGGGACAGAGCTGGACAGTGTGATTTTTCACCATTTAAAACTTGTAATTGAATTGAGTGTGGGCTGCGAACCAAAGTGTCACCAGTTCAATTCCCAGTCAGGGCACATGCCTGGGTTGCAGGCCAGGTCCCAATGGGGGTCATACGAGAGGCAACCACACATTGATGTTTCTCTCCCTCTCTGTCTCCTTCCCGTCCCCTCTCTCTAAAAATAAATAAATCTGTAAAAAAAAAACTTAATTGTTCAAGAACAATGGCTACTGTGAATCCCAGGTATATTCCATCCTGAAAAGTCCACAGCTGCTCCCCCAAGTCTCTCTTCAGTGCCTACCACTCCATCCTCTCCTCACACGAATCCAGTCCACACCACCCTGCCTTTGCTGGGGCCCAGAAGAGAAAGGGAGAAAGACAAGCATCGATTGGTTGCCTCCCACATGTGCCTGGACCTGGGATTGTTCATGCCCAGACTGGGAGTCAAACCTACAACCCAGAGTAGGTGGGAGCTGTGAACACCAGTACACCTGCTGAAAGAGGAAACCCACCAACAAAGGAATCACCAACAGATAACAACAGAAGAAAATGAAGGAGGGAGAGGAAGACACACTAACTCAACCCAGGGCCTATCTGGAAATACAACTAAATGGTGGAGAAATTAATAAAAACAACCAACTGAACAAGAGCAAGAGAGAATCCTCAAAACCTTGTACACACAGAAGAACCAACTTCAACGTAACCTGCTCACACCTGCACAACAGAATATAAGAAGTGGTGGGTGGAGTGACCCTCAGGTAACCAGCTGGAGGGAAGGACACTCCAAAAGTAAGACCCAACAACAATCAAAACCCAAAGACTTACAGAGAACCAACATGAATGACAGCCCAAGACCAGCAAGCTTAGGAGATCCAGGAGTCTACACCACTGAATCTCACAGGTCTTCTACCATAGAAGTTCACACCAGAAACCCACAGAGGCAGAACAGGTCAATTTAAGAAGTAGAAGTTAACAAGAAGAGTCTCACAAACAATGAGAAGACAAAGAAATAATCCCCAAATGAAAGGAAGGGAGGAAGCCTCAGAAAGAATGCTAAATGAAAGAGAGGCAAGTCAACTATCAGATATTGAGTACAAAGCAATGATTATCAAGAAGATCAACGAACTCACAGAGAATTACCAGAAACTACAGGGAAACTACAATGAACTCACTGCAAACTATATCAACATGAAAAAGGAAATAGAAACTATCAACAAGGGCCAAGAGGAAATGAAGAATACAATTTCTGAATGGAAGAACACAGTAGAAGGAATCAAAAGCAGTATCAATAAAGCAGAGGATTGGATCAGTGAGTTGGAGAACACGGTAGAATAAAACAACCAGAATGAGCAAGAAAAGGAAAAGAGGATCAGAAAGAATGAAGAGGGGTTAAGGGAAATGCAGGACAACATGAAACATAATAATGTCCGTATAATAGGAATACCAGGAGAAGAAGAAGAGCAAGGGATAGAAAACCTGTTTGAAAAAGTAATGATGGAAAACTTCCCTAATTTGATGACAGACAAAGTCATACAAATCCAGGAAACACAGAGTCCTAATCAAGAGGAACCCAGAGAGGCCCACTTCAAACACATCATAATTAAAATGGCAAAATTCCAAGAAAAAGACAGAATATTAAAGGTAGCAAGGGAAAAACAGGAAGTAACATACAAGGGAGCTCAAATAAGGCTAGCAGGTGACTTCTCAATGGAAACACTTCAAGACAGAAGAGATTGGCAGGAAATATTCCAAGTAATGAGAACGAGAGGACTATAACCAAGACTACTTTATCCAGCAAGGCCCTCTATTAAAATGGAAGGCCAAATAAGGAGCTTCTCAGACAAAAATGCCTAAAAGATTACACCTCCACCAAACTAGCTCTGCAAGAGATGCTAAAGGGAATGCTTGAAGAAAGAGAAGGAAAAAAGAGAGAGAGAGAGAGAAACACAGGTATGAAAATGGCAATCAATAAGTACCTATAAATAATAACCTGAAATATAAATGGATTAAATGCTCCAATCAAAAGACAAAGAATAGCTGAATGGATAAGAAAGCATGACCCACACATATGCTGCCTACAAGAGACCCAACTCAGAACAAAAGACCTGTACAGACTGAAAGTGAAGGGCTGGAAACAAATATTCCAAGCAAATGGACAGAGGGGAAAAAAGCCAGGGTACCAATACTCATTCAGACAAAACACATTTCAAAACAAGGACCATAAAAAGAGACCCAGGAGGTCACCTCATAATACTTAAGGGAACAATCCATCAAGAAGACATAAACATTGTAAATATATATGCACCCAACATAGGAGCACCCAAATACATAAAGAAAATCTTGGAGGACTGCAAGAAAGATATTGACAGCAACATAATTATAGTAGGGGATTTTAACACCCTACTGTCAAAAAATGGATAGGTCTTCCAAACAAAATATCAAGCAAGATATTGCAGCATCCGACAATGTCCTAAATCAAGTGAACTTAACTGATATGTATAAAGCCTTTCATCTCAAAGAAGCAAAATAAACATTCTTTTCAAATGCACATGGAACATTTTTAAAGATAGACCACATGATAGGACACAAAACAAGCGTCAACAAATTCAAGAAAATTGAAATCATATCAAGCATTTTCTCTGACCACAAGGAACAGAAACTAGAAACCAGCCTCAAGGAAAAAACTCAAAAACATTCAAATTCATGGAGATTGAATAGCATGAGCATGCTATTAAACAATGAATGGGTCAAGAATGAGATCAAGGAAGAAATCAAAAAGTTCCTGGTAACAAATGAAAATGAATTCACAACAATCCAAAACATATGTGACACAACGAAGGCAGTCCTGAGAGGGAAGTTCATAGTGATACAGACCTACTTAAAAAAATAGAAACATTTCAAATACACAACCTAACCCTACACCTACAAGAGCTGGAGGAACAACAACAAAAACAGCCCAGAGCAAGCAGAAAGAAGGAAATAACCTAGATCGGAGCAGAATTAAACAACATAGAGACTAAAAGCACAATTCTAAGGATCAATAAATCCAGGAGCTGGTTCTTTGAAAACATAAACAAAATTGACAAGTCTTTATGCAGACACATCAAGAAAAAAAGAGAGAGGACCCAAATCAAGACAATCATAAATGAAAGAGGAGAGATTACAACTGATACCACAGAAATACAAAGGATTGTAAGAAATTACTATGAAGAACTATAGTAATGCCAAGAAATTTGAAAACCTAGGTGAAATGGACAAATTTCTAGAAAGATATAGTCTTCCACAACTCATGTAAGAAGAAGCAGAAAGCCTGAACAGACCAATAACAGCAGACAAAATTGAAGCAGTAATAAAAACTGTTCCCGACACCCATAAAAGCCCTGGACCAGATGGTTTCACAGGAGAATTCTACAAAGCATTTAAGGAAGAGCTAACCCCTCTTCTTCACAGACTATTCCAAAAAATCCAAGAAGATGGAAGACTCCCAAACTCTTTTTACAAAGCCAGCATCATCCTAATCCCAAAACCAGACAAAGACACAACAAAGAAAGAAAACTTCAGCCCAATATCACTGATGAACATAGATGTTAAAATCCTCAACAAAAACTGGCAAACAACATCCAGCAATACATTAAAAAGATTATACACCATGATCAGGTGAGATTCACCCCTGGGATGCAAGGATGGTACAATATTCACAAATCAATAAAAGTAATACGTCACATAAAGAAAAGAAAAGACAAAAATCAAATGATCATATCAATAGATGCAGAAAAAGCATTTGATAAGGTACAGCACCCATTTATAACAAAAACAATCCAAAAAGTGGGAATAGAGGAAG
>PVIA01015125.1:0-23991 GCA_004024845.1 Tonatia bakeri
CTCATAAAATAAGATATGGACATTTTAACCTCCAAATGAATATACTTGGAAAGCTTAGAAGAAAGATAAAGGCCTACCCATAGTCTTTTTACTGAAACCACAACTACTGTGTTAAAAATGTCCCCTTTTCTTTATTTCCCTGTGGTCTATAACTGTCATCCATATTCATTGAATAACCCCATGACACCCATGTTATAAACTAAGTCCTCCATTCACATCTAATATCAATAATTAAAATAATACCATAATTATATAGAAATGACATATTTCTATGAATAGGTATAAACAAAATATTTAACAGTAAAATATATTAGTTATTGGTTTTTACTGAACTACTCTCTACAACAAACAAAGGCAGAATTCCAGATGAACATTTGGAAGAAATATATGTTAAATCAACTTTGAATCTAGATCCCCCAACAGTTAAGTGGGGATTACAGCCCCACAATTACAACTAAAGCCATAGTAAACAGATTTAAATACTTATTGCTGAGTTACACAACAGAAATAAACTCTGCTTATGCAAGTATTTCATATTTTATGAGTATACTGTAGAGAATAAATAGGAACAAATGCATCAGAACACAACCCACAAAAGTTCCTTGAACATAATCTTATAAAAGTTTCTTGATTTGTACCTAGGTATGTGACTAACACTATATTATTGACTTTCATGTCTAGTAGAGATGAAATAACAATGATCAGATGTATCCTATCACCTGAAACATCTAAAAAAGTGGGCAAAATATATGAAAATAAAATAATAAAGGCTATTCACAACACCTGGGCACCAGGCCACAAGAACAGCACCCTCTTAGGAAAAAAGAGAGAGGCAGGATCCTATCATTGTCTTCACCTTACTGACTATTGAGAATTTCCATACCTGGATGGGAAATCTCAACAGAACCAGAGGGTCCCCTTGAGTTGAAGAGGCAGATGACAGTTTTGGGAAACCAAAAAATTATCTGCCTACAAAGATATAACTGCACAGAACCCTCTGCTGAGAACAGGTATTTTACTTTGCTACCTCATAACCTCCCGCTGTTCTGCCAGTGTTCACCTTTACCTCTTTCCATCTCTGTACCTGTCCCAGGAGACAGTGCTGTAGCTCCTACAGGGGAGCAAAGCTGCTATTGCCCTTTTCTTTCTACTCTGGGTTAAATTTCTCTTTAACCCCTACACTCTTTTTCATTTTGAAAACTTCCCACATAAGAATAATATTTGATTACTGGCTAACCAAAACATCAGGTGTCCCCTACAAGAATGAAAGAAATGTAACAAGTGCTATTGAGTGATTCCTGACTCAATGTTTTGCATAAATGTTATCATTAAACCTTTTAAACAATTAAGTGATGTAGATATTGTTATTATAATTAGTTGTAGTTTTACAGAGACAAAAGAACCAAAAGATTTAGACAAGTCAGATTATATGTGCCTATGTAGTAAAGCAACTTTTCCACTAACATTTTTAACTTTTGCATCCTTTTCCTTAATGCTTTATGTATACTATATACATAAATTTTTCCACAAATGTTTAAGTTCAGAGTGCATGATAATCTAAGAAAGACATGTTTGAGAAAGAACAATTTATTTTTCAAAAAATTCTTCTCTTTAAATAATGTTAAATGTATGCTGGCCCTCCAGACTTTGCCCCAGTAAAACCATAAGAACAAGTTTAGAAGCATAACATCAACTGTATTCTCATTCTGGGGTCAAATAAATTTTCATCCTTAGAAAAAGACAGAATTCTGAATGCTTTGGAATGTGACTGTAGGCACATAAACCATCTCTAGAGTATCACTAGCATTACAGAGAAAGAAAAATGCAGCTGGTGGAGGTACTATACAGGGACTATATGACAAAAGGGCTGTGTGGAAGTTGAATATCAAGGGCCACTTAGTCCTAGTGTGACAATCAGAAGGTATATTGTGATACGGACCAAGCCCCTGCAAGTTAATGAAAGGGATAGAAATGCCTGGAGGGGAAAAGGTAGCAGAACTGACAAAAAGGTTGAATGATAAAAAGTAGAGAAATGCTGAGAGAGTACCATATCTCTCTAGGAGGCCAGAAAAAAGATGACTAGTGGGTACTTGATCACAGTCTATAACTTCAAGTTAAAAATATAAATGAAGTAAGGGAGTTATTCACATTCTCCCAATACAGTAGGGAAAAGATCAGTCCTCTAGCACTAAAGAAATAGTACTTTGAATTTATATTTGGGTTAAAAAAAGATTTCTGTAATACTTTGAACAGCTGGACAATAGGCTTACCACCCAAAGGAAGTCCATGAATTGATCCTGCTATAGACATCCTATGAAAGGTCAGAGAAGACATCAGCCAGACCTAACGACTTAGCTGCTGTCATAGTGTAAGGAATGGTAGATAATCTTTTTTCAAATAACATTCTCTGACTTTTTAAAAGAATTCCAAATATTTATTTAAAAAAAGAGAATTCCAAATGTTTGCTTGATTAAACATAATAACTCCTTCAGTGCATTTTGAAGATTAGTAGGTAACAAAGCAAATTCAACTTTAATGAGTGTGAATAACATGTGACCATGAATTGGGTATTTGGTACGTATCTAGAGGATTCTGTAAAATGGATTGTGTTTAGAGAAGATTGAATCTCTATAGATTCAGTAATCATTTTTTTAGTTTATCATAACTCATTTAAATACATGGTAACCAGTCCCACCAATGTATAATATAACTGGATTCCATTATATATTCCCACATACTCACTATCTACTCTTTTGAAAGGATTAGTTTATTCTGTACTTTCTGTTGAAAGGTATGTGTCAACACAATTACTGGCAATTGTATTCAAATTATATATGCACATTGGATGTAAAAAATATTTCAACAAGAAATGGGTGAATCGGAAGTGTATTTATTTTGTTTTGTCAACCTCACAGTAAATGAATGCATATGAAGTTTGGTTATACAAAAAAAAATCTCCATATCCATTCTTAATACCTTTAGGCAGGAGACAAGGCCTTCGGGGGAACTTATAAAATTTCAATATATGCTATTTATCAGAGAGGCCCTAATGTTTCATTCTTTTTTTTTTTAACTAAACGAAACCCAACCTCCTGCTTTTTTTTTCATAAGGTGTAGTTTTTGAAAGTTTTCCTTCGTGTTGTCTACCTAGCAATCACCTACCTAACTTTGTGTACCTAGTATAGCCTGTACACAATAATGCCTGATAATAAGTACTTTTCTATGTGAAAGACATACATCTAACTTAATCTATGAAACAGTCATATAAGTGAATTAGTGTCATTTTTCCAATTTTACAACTGAAGAAGTTGTTGCAAGGAGTATATAATTTACCCAAGATTTTATAGTTATTTAAATAACAGGGTCAGAACTTAAATCAAGTCTGTCTAATGCCAGTGTTCATGTTTTTAAAAGACCACTTATATTGTCTCCTATATATAACATAGATACTTATAACCCCTATATCACAAAATGTATTTGACTAAAATTTCATTTTCTTCTATTAAGGTATCAAAATCCCTTTGAAATCAGAGGCAACTTCTCATTAATCTTGTATCCTAGTATAATTTTTGACATATAAAATGCAATAAATAATCAATTAATAAATGGTCTCTAAAGACCTGAAATAGAAAAGTCCTTTTCCTTGTATTATGTTATGAGTAAAACATTGCTCTCTTGTAATTTGGTGTGCCTTGTCCTTCTGGAAATTGTCCTGGCTCTGCTTTTAACTGCCACTCATTCCCTAACCTTGACTTGTGTGTTTGGCCAGAAGAGATTGTATAATGGCATAATGGCTTTAGAAGGCAAAAGTTAGTATTTTAAGTCCTGATTCCTTAGGACCTTTGTGAAACTGGGCATATTTCTAAAGTGTATTTGGAGAACACATTCTATACACACACACACACACACACACACACACACATATATATATATAGTGTCAATGCTATCACTGTGCAGTTGTTACTGTGACAATTGAATGACATAGCCTACACAGTGAAAATAGTTGCCATTCATTCAATAAATGCTAATTCCCCACTTACCATCTATCCCAACATAGCCTATTACCTCAAAAACCTCACCTAGATCCCTAAGAACTGCCTAAAGTAATCAGCTTCAAGCAAAATGTATTAGTGCATGATATTACCATGTGCCAAGTCTGGTCTGGATCTCCACCAGAGTTAGATATTGGTCTATTAACAATGAAGGCTACAAGCTCACTCAGGCAGCTCCAAGTCTAGTAGGAAAAGACAGAGAGAGTAAACAGGTAATTATAACAGCAGTGTGTTCTGTGCTACAATAATGATGTGAACAAAGTGTTATGGAAATGTAGAAAAAGGAGCAATTAACTGTCCAAGGACAGGGTAACCTGAGACAGACTAATTTAGAGGAACAATTAATAAAACACCCATAATTTTCCAAAATTTAGGTAACATCTCTTGTGAGCTCACTAAAAAAAGAAAATACTAAAAGACTAGGATTTCCCATAAACTAGTATGTGAGTAGCTTTCACTGCAGCACAAAGGCCCAGAAGCATGAGAGAACTCTTCTTTAGTATTAATGTAGTATTAATTTTATAAAGTACTTTATAGGCAAACAGTTCTCAGGTACAAAGAATAAAACTCTTGAAAAAGATTACTGAGGGAATTATCATGCATAAATGAATTCTCCATGTACATGCATTAAAATTTAATTTTCTCCTGTTTAAAAAAAAAGGTTATTGAAGCTGCAGGATGAAAAGCCAACATTGCTAACTTAAAAGCATCACACTCCTCACCAGAGAGCACAGACTTTGATTACACTCTTTGAGAATGGATCTCATGAGTCTTGCTTTCATGAAATGTCGCAGATTTTGCCTTAGTGCCACCATTGATTTTTATCAGAATTCTTATGTAAAAAAGCAAATGTAAATATCATAAAAAAGGGAAAAGAATTTTCCCATGAACCAGAGGCTAAATTTTGAACATCTTAATAGTACAAGAAGTGGTATGAGAATGTCACTAGTATTTGTGGAATATTTACATAAATTTACCTCCACTCTTCCTGAGCTTATCTTTTGTATATTTAAAGAGCACCACATGAAATTAAACAAATGACTAAAAGGTACTGAGGAGAATTATATTTTTCTTCCAAATTTTAAATTATAGAAAGATAATTGGAAGAAAAAATAAATCTTGTTAACTTTCACTTTCATTCTCCTTCCTTGTTTTCTTAACTCTAAAATAAGTTGGCTGACCAACATTTTGATTCTACAATTTATTTCTATTTGTGGAAAATTGAAGTTTTTAATGTCACCAGACACATTGTTTGCTTTTGAAAAACCATAGTGGCACTCTACATTATAAAGTAAACCATTATTGTGGACTAATTTATTTTAAAAACTTATTGCAATGTTTTGAACTTTTTTTACAAATTGATAACAATTTTTAAAAAATTTCTATTGATTTAAGGTAGATAGATAATTTGTTTAAAAATGCAAAACTTCATCTGTATATTATACACGGTAAGTGAGTTACTAAGATAGTTCATAGAACATATTTTCAATAGCTACTAATTATTGAATGCTTACTCTGTGCTGGGAATTGTTAATACTATGTCTGTCCAGAAAGTATCCAGCCATGCATTGTGAGAAATAGAGATGCTTATTGAAGATGATACAAGATACAAGAAACATTGTACGTAGGACAATGATCCCTCAGTTGCCTTAAAAGTAGGCACTTTGGGACCTCACACATCTCTCCCAATTGTCATTGGCTGCCCCTTTGTATTTTCCTGAATCTCCTCATGTTCTGAAATCTCGTCCCTTTCAAGTGGGATTTTAGTTTCGGGAAAAGCCGTAAGTTACAGATCACCAAATCTAGGCTATAGGGGTGCTGAGTCACCTGGGTGATCTGCTGTTTCACCAAAAAAACTCTGCAGGAGAGTAAATGCTTGAGTGAGTATATTGTGATGAAGCTTCTGATTACCAGTTTCCCATAACTGCAGTCTTCTGAATCATCTGAATAGTTTCCACAGAGGAATGTTCAAGCTTAACACAAAATTTGAGGCAGATTCATTGTCCTACAAGTGCAGTTATTTGGAATGGGTAGCCACACAGTACACATGTTCACTCAATGACCTCTAATGTCCCCACTGCCTAGTACAGTGAAGTCATAATTGTTCACACATGCACATTCCAGTCTACTCTCCTTATCTGCTAGGTTATGTTGATGTTGCACAAACCATCTGTGTTATATTAACAATGGTTGGCAGCCTTATTATAAATGCCTGTATAATAAGATGATAAAATTAAGACTTAGAAAATGAAAATGACTTGCCCATGGACACAGAATTAATACATATCCAAGGCAAGATTTGTATCCAAGTCTTTTTGATTCTACACTTCAAATGTCTGCTCTTGGTCATGACCTCATAGCAAGCTTTCTTCATTCTTTATAGTTTTGTATTTTTTGGATATTGTCTTAATAGTTTAACTTTGTGGACAGAAAAAATAATGATAGTTCTAATATTAACCATTTAAATTTGAGACTTTACATGTTTAATAACTCCTTAAAGGCCTGGTTTTACCACCATAGTTTCCATTAGAAGTAATAAGCACCTGCCCTGGCTGGCGTAGCTCAGTGGATTGAGCTCGGGCTGCGAACCAGGCATCGCAGGTTCGATTCCCAGTCAGGGCACATGCCTAGGTTGCAGGCCATGTCCCCCAGCAACCGCACATTGATGTTTCTCTCTCTCTCTCTCCCTCCCTCTCCCTTCCCTCTCTAAAAATAAAAATAAATAAAAAAATCTTAAAAAAAAAAAAAAGAAGTAATAAGCACCTGACATGAAGCAAACCCATAGTGGTAACATAATAGATCCACTTGCCAAATCATTGAATTTTAATGTGTTAATAACAGAAAGAAATGTGAGAAAATTCACTCACTCTCTAGTCATGGTATTCATCTAAATGGACAAATAAGTATGTGTCTATAAGCAAAAACCAAATTCACTTAAGAATACTGCAATAAAATCCAACCAAATTATTGTCTATGGAAGATGAGTGCTCCACTGACTAAAGACTATTAATGGCCTTTCATTGAAGTATATTAATTGTACTGCATACCCAATGGTGATTCAGGAGTCTGACTTTCTGCATGTGATTGGCTTTATTAAAAAAGAGAAGGAACACAAAGGGACTTAAAAAATAATTCTCATGTAGAGTAAGTGAAAAAAATGACAAAAATAGACTCAAAGTACTTTGTTCTTAATGTTAATTTTCACCTTCCCTCATCTTCCATACTCTATCATGTCTATGTAGAACCTATTTGGAGTTGAATTTCACTTTAAAAACCACTCTTCAGCTTAAACAATTGATATAGAGAAAATATATCTTTGCACAAAATGCTCAGACATAGAACTCTTAATTGTTTTTTTTTATTGTGTTTTATAGCCAAAACAAAATTGTTATCAAAGAAGCTGGCTTTGTTCTCAGATAGTCACAAATCAGTTTATTTCCTCCACCAACATACATACATCCAAATTTTGTTTCACATTACACCTAGACAATATTTCCTATGAATTTTTTATCTAAAAGGAATCTGGCCTTCCAATAGGCTGCCACACCTCTTCCTCTGAAAGATATCAAGGGCAGGGATGGTGATTCCATGATTTTCCAGACTTGCCCACACAGGGTTGAGATGGATTATTAAAAATTCTTTACTGACTTGTATTAATATAAATTAGTAGGTAGAGAATATAATGTACCACAAAGTACAAATTTTTATTCAAATAATTATATTAGCATAATTATCTTTTTTGAGAAAATTAAATGTACATTATTATACTTAATGTGCTACAAATTACAGAAGTAAAAATTTCACTTATAAGTTTCTGCAGTTCTCAAGTAATTAGCCATATTGCACCCTGGAAACTAAAATTAAATACATAAATTAAACCAGTAGGGAAGATAATAACCCTGTAAAGGGGTCTGGATATAGCACAGTGTGTCATACCTGAGGCTTAGCCTTGGAAGAGCCACTTTTGGTTTGGTTACACAAGAATCAAACCAGGTTTCCTGCAGACCTGAGTTTGTTACTGAAGCAATCACTTGGCACACCACTAAAGAGAAATTATACCTCTGATGAAATAGTACTTATGCAAATAGGTCTCTTTTGCCTACTTTCTGAATACTGTTCAGTTCCTTAATCTCTGTGACACTCATGGTATGAATTCAGTAGCAAAGTGTTACATAAATGCAAAGTTATAGTTAATATTCTTCCCAATTTATACTAATGAAAGTTTCAGCACTTAGTTCTCTGAAGACACACACATGGAGACATAACAAGGACATTTACTATTCCTCTCACTAGAAGTAGTTTTGGGTTAAAATTATAATATTTATATTTGGTACATTTAGCATTAATTGCTCCCTAATTCACAAGCTTAGAACCTATTCTTCCTGCTAGCTGATGTCACTTAGTTGGATGGAAATATCAGTCTGGTACTAAGCTTAAAAGCAAAAAGCACATAAAGAAAATTGAAATAGCCATAACATTTTATTCCCTTCCATATCTAGTCATTCTTTTTGATAATATAAGAGGTAGGTAACAAAATAACACTATGTATTCAGTTCTTTTTGTTTGAATTCCAGGCACAGAGTGAGATCCATCTTAAACACAAACTCTTCCAACTCCAAAGACAAAATAGAAGATGGGTGTTGGGTGTTATCTCACTAGTAATACTGGTACCATGGTATCCTCCAATAGTCCCCATATGTAGTTAAACATCCAATTCACAGATTTTTGTTTCAACCTCTCACATGCTCTTTCAATGTATAATCTATATTAATGGAACAGAAGACATTTTAGGGTGTAAGTTACTTACCATCAAATAGATAGTTATCATAGTTTTATGTTAAACTCCTCTTACTAGACCTATTGAGGGGATCACTTCATAAGTTATATAAATGTCTAAACACTATGTTGTATACCTGAAACTAATATTACATTGTATATTGACTACAATTGAAAAATGGGAAAAATTTAAAAATAAATGGGTAAATAAGTAAACCATGGGGATGGGTCCAAAATGTAAAGATCTTTGTATGCCACTTTAATGTCCTCCAGACAACATTCTTCATTGAGGACTCAAAAGCAACTAAATGATTTTACATAGCCAGTTAAAATCACTTAGCCTTTGTTATTGGCTAGTGCTAGCACAAGAGTACATAATGGCAAGTATGGAAGCTATATATGGGTACAACATCATAGGATCACACTCACCTGATCTAAGTACTGTTGCTACCTAGTGTTCAGCTTATGAGCCACAGAGACCCTTGTTGAATCATTTATACATTACTATCCCTTAAGGTGACCAACCCTCTAATTGATGGTAAGTTGACTTCCTTGAACTCCTAAAATCCTGGAAAGGTCAGACATTTAATTCAATTGGAATCAATATATATTCTGCTTGTGGATTTTTCTAAGCTGCCCACAGAACTACTGTATAAGTGCTATCAGAGTATTTGATTCAACAACCTGCAATCTCATAGAACATAACACTGCACCAATGATAGAGACTCAATTTATAGCAAAGGAACATTGGAAGTTGGCATATGACCATGTAGTCCATTCATCTTATCATGTACTGTATCACCCAAAGTTGTTGCTGGCCTATTAAACTAGGGAATGGAATTTGAAGGTACAGCTGAGGTATCAGCTCAAAGGTGATATATTGCAAGGATGTTCACCATCCTGCAGGATATAGTATGTCCTCTAAACCAATGATCTTTCTATAGTTTGCAGCCCCCAATAGGTACAGACTGGAGAACAGAGTGTGAAATCAGAAATGACTCCATTTACCATCACTCTCAGTGACTCACTTGGAAAACTTGTACTTCCCACTCTACAACGCTAGGTTTTGTGGGTCCAGAAGGAAAACGGTTCTGTCAGCAAACTACAGTGATAGTCGCAGCAAACTTGGGTGTGGCTATCACCTGAGTAATTTATCTCTGTACTGAGATACCAGAGTGCAGGAAAAGCATGCATTGCATGGCAAGTGTAATTGGCCCTGTCCATTAGGGGCAGGAAGGACTGTTGTTACACATGGGTAGTGGAGAGACTATATTTGGTAGTTAGATGAATTAACTGGGTGTTTATTTTAAATTCACTTGCCCCACCTAAATTGTATATGGACAAATATAATAGCAATAACTTGAGAATAAAACTGAGCAGGGTTTAAGATTCCTCATGGACTATGGTCTGAATGAGCTAACCATGAATGAGGGAAATTGAGAGTGGAAAGCAGAAAAGTCATGAATCATGATAAAAATTTTAGTCTGATACCAATTGCAGATGCAAAGTCTTAAATTTTTGCCACTAATAGTCCTTCCCAAAATTAGGGGAGTGTGGGAAAATGGAAAATACAACATGAGAACAAAGCAAATGACCAAACAGGCAAGCAAAGATTTGCAATTAGATCACCAAGCTCAGGAGTAACTGTGGCTGGACCTTGAGATATTATAGAGAGCACATGAGGAACTCCAATACAAACACACTGAAGCAAAGATATTGCAAAAAGCCATAATCAGCTTAGCCAATAGGACCAACAAAAACTGAAACACATGTACACAAACACACAAAGAAATGCATAGCACACATGCAAACAAAAAGCTATGGGTCATGTACTAGTCCCTAAAGTATATGTGGGAGGAGCACAGGATCTGACAAATGAAAAGCAGCTATTTAAAGAAGCAAAGGGGTGGGAGGGTGGAGGTGATGTCAGATATTCCTGATAAATTAAATTTATACAGAGAATTTTTGTTAATGATGTCCATTCTTAAATGAAGATGTTCACTCTTTAAATTATTTTTGATTTCTGATTTCTGTAGATATATGCTTGAGTTATTCCAACATATCTTTGTTGAAATTAATAAGTAAAAATTAGTATGTTTTACCAAAGATATACTTGACCCTGACAAATTTTTCAAAAATCATCATTAACATGCCAATGTCCATGTAAGGATCAATTCTCCTTGAATAAATCTGAATGCAATTCAACCTACCTTCTGTGGAGAGAAATTAGGCTAAAGGTGATTAAGCCTGCATGTCAATGTTCTCTGAATAGTATTTCTCAACATAATTTCTGTGTCCTGTGCACGTTATTGGTCAGAAGTGTTTATTTCATCTGATTGAACTGAGAAGGTTATGTATTATGAAATTATCAAAAGTTTACAAAAGTTCAACTGCACTTAATCCCTGAGTTAGCACAGTTCCCTGGAAACACACCTCTGGGACCATTTACACATTCCCTTTCAGGTGAGGCTCTCATCAGCAGTGCTAAATTTGGTGTAATTTTAGAGACTGGGAACCAGTCCATGGGAAAACCAGGAACTGGACCAATATCACCACTGAACTTTCAGAGGGTAATAACTTCTGTTCATTTTTTTTTCTTTGAGAAATTTATTTTAGATAATATACTTAACTATGTTTGAATCAATGATTCACCTCTGAAAAGTCATTTTAAAAATTTATATTAACCTTCTCAAAACAAAAGCCTAAGCTCTTTTTAAATCTGCTGTTTACACTACTATATATGATTATTTCAAGTAAGTTTGAAAAACCTAATTCCAGAATGGGGAAAATGGTGTACATATGGGTTGAATGCAATCACTTTTTGTTTTGTTCAAAACAGATTACCTCATATAGCACAATCTGCATCTGCAAATTGAGGAGATGGCAGAAATGGAATGGGATATGAAAAAGGCATGTAATGAGTATGGTACATAATGTTTACTACAAGGGTACCGTTAAGAGGGGAGGCAGGTGTGAAAAGAGCCATTATTCAGCATAGTTAATTTCTTGAACGCTTTTGTGAATTTTAGAAGGAATAATGCCATATTAATTCTACTTTCAAAGGTGAGGTGTGGACTGCCTTTAAAACTAAAGATTCTAATTTCAAGTCCTTGGAACTTCAACTTAGAAGTCTCATACAGAAAAAAAAAAAATCTCCTATAAGTATGTTGGTATATGCAAAGTCTTGGTAATTAATAATATATTAGAAGTATTATTAGAGATCGGTGTTTTATTCTATTCATTATTCTAAAGATCACTACTTTACCTTAAGCATGGATTAATTCCTGAAAACAAATGAAAAAGAGTCTCAATATTTAATATTGTTATGAAATTTTGCAAAGTTCTTTCACCAT
Organism: Tonatia bakeri; assembly: GCA_004024845.1. Taxonomy (NCBI): domain Eukaryota; kingdom Metazoa; phylum Chordata; class Mammalia; order Chiroptera; family Phyllostomidae; genus Tonatia; species Tonatia bakeri. Next base: position 12,182 of record PVIA01015125.1, read on the forward strand.
CCAACAATTACAAGCAAATATTGACATCTACCATTAACTGAGTGGTTAATATTTTGCTAACTTTATTAACTTCATTCCTATGTTTCAAGTCAGATATTTTCTTAATTTTATAAATGATAACCAATTAACCTAAAATAAGAAATAAAGTCAAGATTTAATTCAGAAATTTCTTTCTTTCATTCTTTCTTTCTTTTTTTTTTTTACTGTCACATCCCAGGAAAGTACCTCATTCAGGGAAAAAAATAATATAAGAAACATTCTTCTTGGGTTCTTAAGATTTTCTTTATCTAATCCAAATAAAAGTTCAAACATGAGAGATTATAGCTCCATACTATTCTTCCAGATGATCCAAACTATTACATTAACACTCCATTCATTCATTCAATTCCATCTATCCATCCATTCATTCATTAACTCAGTTCATAGGAAAATAGCCATAGGCATTTATAGTTCTCATCCCCACAGAACTTATAACTTAATAGAAGATATAGTGAAGTGGAAATCTGGTGCAGCACAATAAGCCCTGTGATAAGGGAATTTGAGATTTAAAATATGTGAGAGGCTTCCCATGGGAAACAGACTTGAAGATGAGTGGATTTAGTCTTTTGTGCTTGGCAGAAAAAAGAGAGTCCTGTCCCTTGTGCCTCACTGTCACATATTACCTGGCTCAGTCAACTTCTGAGGTATCTATCCTAGGCTCCAAAAATCTACTGCCCTCTACCTATTTCTTGATGCTCTTAACCAATAGACAATTTGGTTATCTTATTAATGTAATTGAATTGTCCTTTAGAGAGCATCCGAATTTACATACAGGAAGTGATTTAATATATTGAAATTTCCAAAATATAAAAGAGAAGATAAAAATGTCAATGCCCCAGTGCATCTGCCTATTCATATTTGCTATTTACTCTCATTTTACCATAAGTAGGACAGAGCTACATGATACCCTGCTTCATAAAGTTGCTCATGCCTGATGTAAATATATACTAATATCATTCTTTAGATAAAAAATGTACACAGGGTCAAGAATAATAGAGGCATAAAGTCAGAATGGATTTTAATTCCTGGTCCTCAAGAATTACATTAAGCTATATGGTTTCCCACAACCATGATTCTACCAATCAATTACACTAATAGTCTAACAGAAACAACCAAACCACAACATTAAAGTAACAAGTGTTTTTGTTTAAGGGAAAGAAATGAGAAACTTTAAAAACAGAAACTATTATATATGAAAGTATGTGTTTCATAGAGACTTCTGCAGTATTTTGTAAGTATGAAAGTATTGAATTTATCTTCAGATAATAACATAGTAGGCACTTAAAAACCCACATTTAGAAAGATAGACAAATAAGCAATGCATGTATTTACTTAACACCTATTGAACACCACATTGCAAGTACTGTTTCAGATATCTACCAGCTCCCTAAGGTTCTTGCCCCCAAGAAAATGAGCTCTGTGTCCTGTAGAAATGAGGAAACCAGTGTGCCTGAAATATGCTGGGAAAATAATACAGGATGAGCTTAGAAATGTAGGCCCGTCCTAAATAGTTTGTGATCTGATAAGCCATGATACTCATTTTAAGTTAGTTGAACACTATCATAGTCTAATTTATGTTTTTAAAACATCACTCAGATCATTGTCAGATTTGCAGAAGACAAGTGTGAAATTATGAGCTAGAGCTATTGGTAGTTTAGTTACAGTGGTAGCTGAGCACGTGGAAAAGGGAAGAGATTCCCACTGGTTCGATAGCTTTGAAAACAATACTGTTTGGCAGCATGTAAAAGATAAAGGAAGATAAGCCAAGGGTTTGAGTAGCTGATTAGATAGACAATATCATTTACTGAGCTCAAAAAGACAGAGCCCGGACTGTCTGGGGAAAATGAATGGTTGCATTTGGCCATCTTGATTCTGAAATGCCTGTTAGACATCTGAGATGAAGCAGCTGAGTATATAATCTGAAGATGAGAACTAGGAAAAATAGAGAAAGAGAAAATGAGAGAGAGAAGGTATAGAAAAGACTAGAGAGACAAGTATTAAGTTTTGGATACATTTCAACATCTAAGGTCTTGGTAGAAAAGAAAGCCAACAGAGAAAGACTGATAAATAGTCAACAAGGTAGATAAATAGCGAGAAGAATGAAGCCACAGAGTTTCAAGAAGGAAGGAATCATCAACTATGTTGAATGCTGCTGAAAAGTTATATATGATGGTATCTAGATAAGTGAGCACTGAATTTGGCATTAAGGGATCATTTGGTAATTTAATAAGCAATTTCAGTGGAGGCATATGAAGTGTATCTGGAGTGGAGTGGGAAGATGAATGAATGTGAAGTGCCAGTGGGAAGTAGTGAACATATAAACTCTTAAGAATTTTTGCTATGAAAGAGCAGAGAAATGGAAAGCCAGCTATAGCAGTGTTGTGAAGTCAAAAGATTTTTTTTGTTTTGTAGACAATTTTTGCTTGTTTATGTTCAGGTTAACAGGGCATGATATCAAAACATATTGTATATTCCTGGGAATCATACAGGAGAGGTGAAAATGTGAGGGTTTCATGATTCAGGTAAGAGAAAGGATTAATGCAAGTGAAGTTCCCTGAGAAAACCAAGAGTAAAGGGTGCAGGATACAGGGGGATAGGCTGGCCCTGTATAAGAGCAGGGGCTCTCTTCTCACTGCAAAAGCAGAAAGAAGAGAATGTGATACAAATGCAGAGTCTGGGATCTGCTCTAACAGTTTTCAAAATCAGTTGATCCTGAGGTGAAGGACCTTGAAGGAAGTGAAGCAGAGATATATTGTGTGAGCAGGGCTAGCTGTCTAAACTGTAGAGGCCAAGTGCAAAATGAAAACGTGAGGGTCCTCATTGAAAAGGCAAGAAAAAAAATACTAAAATTACTAAATATAAAGCTTTCCTTTCTTTTGCTGTTTCTTTCTTTTGAGTTATCATTATGTGGGGTTGTTTTTGTTATTTAATGACACTCTAAGTAAACAAAAATTAAATTATGAAATTATTAGCATGAACTTAACTATTTATTTTTATATTATAGTACACCAGTTTTAACTGGAAGTATAAGAGCATGAACTCACTTAAAGAATTACCAAAATTATACAATTTGTATTCCACAGCTAATCCCCAGAGGATTCTCAGCCTGGCTAGAATAGAATATGTAAACTGGACTCAGGAAGGTTGGAAGACAGAAAACATGGCCCTCTGGGCATGGACTCAGCAGGAGAAATGCTCCCCTGGAAACTGGGGTACTCCTGGGGCCAACGAAAACTGTTGCTTATGCCTGGATCCCCCTTCCTGTGACCCAGGGCAGGCTGGACAACCCTTCCTCCCAGTTGATAGATTGACATGCTGCACCGAACTCAGACTGTGAGGTCTGGGAAAATCAAACTGGACATCTCTTCCCATAGGCTTGCCACTCCAACCATGCCAAACAGGCAATTCCCTGTCGTTAAACCACCAGTTAAACCCCACACATGCCAGAATGCATCATCAGTCCTCAGAGTACACTGTATCACAGCAGGTTAGGGATTTTTTCCCACTCATACATAGTCTCAGCTTGGTCACCCTCTGAATACATGTGTGATTGCCAGCCTAGGGTGGGGAGAAGGGCAACTTAAATGAGGCCTTTCCTCGAATTACATAACCCAGTAGCTGCCCAGAGAAAGAGAACAGCAGATTTCCTGGTGTGAGGAGGCTAGGCATGGGATGGAACAGCAAATGGTCTAGAACCTACTCTTAGGAGACAGAGAGGTGGGCAAGAGTTAGGATTATGCATAAGCTAAGACTCCAATTACCCTATTATTTCATACGACATCACTCACAAAATGTAAGCCTAAGGTGACACTATTAAGAGTTTTAAGAGAGTAACCACAGACCATTAAACTACAGTGGGGGTAGTGTTTCTGAGCATAGGGCTTTGTGTGTTTGCACTAGTTGGGTATACATGAAGATGATCTCATGTGGAAGGGTTTGAAAGAGATCATTCTGCTAGGTGCAGGCTATGTTGGCTTACTCTTTGTGAAATCAAATCCATGAGTACATCTAACTGAGAGCCATTTCTCCACAAAGTTCTTGTGTTTCTGCACATTTTGCAAGCAGAGGCAATTATTTTCTTCAGTGCAAGATTCTTTTTTCAAGGATGTTTGTATAGTGAACAACATTGAAAGATAGAGAGAGTATCTTTAACCAAAGCAAAAAGGAAGCATACTTTTTTCCCATTATAAAAGATCCAGACTCCCTAAACTCAGATTTTGTTTCCTATAAGCAGCTCATGATGTGTGTAGCCCTCATCTAGCCCCCCACCCCACCCCACATCATGTCTCCCTGTGGGATGTGGAGTTCAGAGAGTTGACAAAAATTCAAATAGATAAAATGCTGATACTCTGGCTACCAGTTAGTCTGTCATTCATCTCTGCCCCAAGAATCTCCTGCCTTTTAACAGAATCCATTAAAGTTTGGCAAGCTAACTTCTTATCTTGCAAATAAGTAAAAATACCACTTCATGATGCATTTGCTCTAGTTATATAGTCTCTGATAAAGACTTTCCAGGAATAATTGAATTTGCAAAACACCCTAAAATTCAGGTCATTGTCATTCTCCTGTTGGTAGATATAGTAAGTGAAAACATATTGACTAAGGGGGAAAAAAACCCATCTGGTTTGTAAAACAGTGGTTCGCAAAGTGGGCCTCACTGGATCATAATCAATGGTGTACACATACAGGTAAAGTCACCTTATGGTGATATAAGTTCAAAGAGATGTTGCTTTACTGCAAAAATTCTAAGATCCTCTAATAAAAAGTCTGCAATTTTTTTCATATGCTTCATCAATAATAATTTATCTCCAATATATGTGTATGTATTCATATATAAATTGCACTATTTTGTTGTTATATGCATTATAAAATACACAAAAATAAAAATAAATTTAAAATATTAAAAAATATTTAAAAACCATTCTGGAGTTCCCGTCCTACCTTCTACTGAATTTCTTGTGCACCTTGTGATGCAGACACATTCTGTTTGAAGACCACTGCTTTAATGTCTTGATGTACATTACAAGTCTGAAATAGGGAGACATTATGTGCAGAGTTGCTTGAACACATATGACCATGGATGATTTTTCTTTTTTTTCTCACCATATGGCAATTTTTAATAGCTTTTAGAGATGGATAGAGATAGAGACAGAGAGAGAGAGAGAGAGAGAGAGAGAGAGAGAGAGAGAGAGAGAGAGAGAAACACTGATGGGTTGCATTTGCACATGGGCCCTGACAGGTGAGTGAAAGAAACCACAACCTGGGTGTATGTTCTGACCAGGAACTAAACCTGCAACCTTTCAGTCCATGGGACAACACTTCAACCAACTGAGCCATACTGGCCAGGGCTTAAAGTTCTACCTCATCTTCTAAGATGAATGTTTCTCAGAATGTACTTTAAAATCTTGATCTATTCACCAGGTGTTGCAGACCAGATTTTCAAAATTCTGGTGGCCCAAAGCCATTTCATTTGTTTCAGTTGAGTTTACATGACTTTATTCAGAAACGTAGTTAGCCTCCAGCTTACCTAATCTTCAGTACACTGTTTTGTATTACAAATCTCCTTTACTTACTCATCTATCTAAAATATAAAGTTCGTTTAGTTTTTTTTACTGCAACTTGGATTGGTTTTAAATACCACACAAAGCTTAGTGGGAAGCTTCATGGCCTTAGAGGAGCATAATTTCTTCAGAATGAGGAGATATTTTTGGCCAGAGTAATAGGTAATAGCTTGCTTGAATTGGACCTAAACCAAATGGTTATGCAAGGTAAGAGAAACTTTAATTCCTCTCCCCACATCATTGTAGGATTACTTGTGCCAAAAGACATGATCCCCAGATTATTTATGATTTTCATATTCAAGATGATTATAGCTTCAGCTCACAGCCAACTTTGAGGAAGACAGGTTGTTGGCTGATATAATAGTTAAAGAATAAGAGACATTAATTTGTCATTTCTCTTTCTTCACCAACCCCAGAGATTCAAATATTTCACACAAATTAAAAATTTTAAGTTTACTCCAAAGTATCTTATTACATTTAAAATAATCTAAAAGAAAAATATAATTTAAATATTTCAGAAATTCTTATAAAGGTAAACTAAGCATTGCAGAACACAATAACTGAATTATATTAAGCCAGTGTAATTTGCATTTCTTCTGTGAATTAGTGAAATGGAAGAAGAAAGCATTATGTAAACAACATTAGTGCCTTCTTTCACTTAAAATGTTTTTAAATATCAGCCAGAAAAGGGAAACACTTTGCAAACTTCAGTGGCAACTGGAATAGTATTGCCCTTTGTTCCCTTTCCACAGGGAGAGAGCAGATGAGAGAATAATTGATTTCTTCCAAAGGGAACCATCGCCCATGACTCTCACTGTTCTTATACATTATTAGTCAGGAACAAATAAGTTTCCTAAAGGAATTTTTAGATTCCCTTAAATCTTAAAAATGTATTTCAAAACATTAGTTGTTAAATTTCAAAATTGTATGATACAGATAAAAATAAGATATTTAAATAGTTGAACAATAGAGGTTAAAGTAAACATAATCGTCCATCATAAGTGTTTTTAGTGCACAGTGGTTTTTTTCTTAAAACTTTAAAAGTTAAGAGGCTCTGCTTGGTACTTTCTAATTTAACTCAACACTTGAGCTGAAAAGGTGTAGTAAAAAATCCTGAAAGGAGAAGGCAGAGCTAGTGACTACAGTGATAAACATGCAGTTTCATACTTAAAAAAACAAACAGTGGACTTTCATTAAAATTTAAGTGGTTCCTGTTACACTCAGTGGGATTTCAGAAGCAGTGTGAAATCTTACCATCTTATCAGCATGCATGCTCTCTCTGTCTCAGTATGTACATACATCTGTATCTGTCCTTATACATATATTTTATATATATATTATAAATATATATACACTTAATATATATACTTTTAAAAACATTTTATATATTTATTCTTAGAGAGAGGAGAAGGAAGGAAGAAAAAGAGGGAAACATTGATGTAAGAGAGAAACATCTATTGGCTGCCTCTCACATGCTTCCCCTTCTGGGGACCAAACCTGCAACCCAGGCATGTACCCTGACAGGGAATTGAACCAGTGACCTTCTGATTTGCGGAACGATGCCCAACTACCTGAGACACACTGGTCAGAGGTATACATATTCTTTAAAATTATAATAAATAAAATATTTTAATGTACAACATATACTTTTTGAAAATTGTGTTGCAGTGAGAATAGGATCTAATCTTCTCCTTGAAGTTTCTGTCATGCTATTTTTGTGGACTGCTACTTTTGACAGGTTTAGATGGCCTAGGATGGAGAATTACATAAGGTAGAGCTACTTGTCTGTGACAAAGTGCAAACACAGGGGAAAGAAGCAAGAAATTGAACAGTAGGACTTATTCTCTTTCGAGCTATCAATAGTGTAACCATCATTTTAAAAGATTAAAGATCTATTTATTGAAAGGTAGGACACTGGCTGTCTCTGTTTTTGCTGCTAAGATGGTGACTAAATTAAGAATTGAATTGCAAGGTATGATGTTTATTAATAGCATGGGAGAAGCAAATAAGGGGAAAGAGATTACAAAACAGTGTTGATGGTAGTTAGCACAAAATATTAACCTCTACACCCCCCTTCTCAAAACTAAATTCAATGTTGAACATTTGGAGAAAGAAGAAACTAATAAATTTGCTCAGCTCTCCTAAAGTGAGGAAAATGCAAGGCTATGTAAATACTGTGGAAATGATGAAGGCAGAAGGCAGGCCAATGGACTCACGAGTTAGCTGACATGAAGACTCACTAGATGGAATAATGCAATTCCAAAAACCATTAATAACACTGACTGGGCCTCCAAGGAATAATGTATGCCAATTCAAATACTGAACACCTTGACGTGAGTTTCTTTACTTCTCAGAGAGATGTCAAACCTTAATGTACCAGTATTCATTTTCCCTTTTATCCAGCTCTGCAGCCACAAATGAGATTCCAGCCATAATATCAGAATGCATGTTCACAACTGTAACTCATGAATTTGGCAACAATGGTCCCATGTCTCCTTATTTGAAAGACCATCTCAGTAACCTAAACTCCAGTCACTATCAATAGAGAATGGCTATGTTAACCTAGGCAGTCCTAACTTTATTTCCTCTCAGCATAACTACTTTTCTGCTGATGAATTAAATAGCATAATGTTTTTTCAGGTTGTGTTTTAAGGTTGTGCCCTGGAGAGAAATTCAAGAATCAGCTTAGTCGTCAGAGGTGCATTTCCTAGCCTGCATTTGATTGAATGTGTTCTGTCCACAAAGTGCTTTGAAGCAAAGATGGTAGGTGATACATAATAATTAAATAGACAGAATTATACTGGGGCACTTAGGGTGGAAAATAAAACTGACCATGTGTCGATATTGCCATCTGACCTTATACAAAATATGTTGTCAACAATAGCAGATTCAATTAGTCATTGTTATTAACATAGGCAAAAATCAATCATTTGTACAAATATCTTTTTAAAATATTTATTTAATTATCAGGTTTTGCATCAAAAATATCCAGACTCATTAATTTTCCTTCACTTCAGGTTTTATGCCATTTAGTCATGTATACTGATACCTTAACAGCACTTAAATTATTTCCTTTCAACATATTTAAATTGTTCCCAATAATATTAGTAACCTCTAAAAAGATAAGATAAGAAACAACCTGGTAATATCAGTCAAGCCAGAGAATTATTGGAGATGATAATAAATTATGGTTTAAGTCACTAAGCTTTTGGGTGGTCTTTATATATTAAAACCTAGCATGGAAAATAATAACACTTTAAAATTTGGTCAAGATTTTCAACTTTTTCACATTGAAAACAAAATGTGACCAGAAAAAAATAATATTAAAGCTCAGTTTTCATTAAAAAAATTATGACACATTAACATACACATTCTCTCTCTCATACACAAAAGGTTATCAAATAGAGGTAAGCTATACATTAAAAGAATAATGAACACAAACAAGAGTGGTTCATGCCAATTGTTCACCCCATATGTAAACAAGGATATTGCAAAGCTAGGAACGTGATGAAGACCCAAGGAATGAGGAATTCTCACAAGTAATCAGAGGGAATAAACTGAAACAATGTTTGGGAAAGCAATATGTCAATATCAAAATTTATCATACATATGTTTTTTTATCTAATGATTCCATTATTAAGTATTTGTCTGATAGAAAAACTAAACAAATATATGGCCTAATATACAATCAATATAGACTATTAATTTTAGCATTGTATGTAATAGTTAAAAACTGAAAAATAAAATCTAAATACCTATTTATTAGAAAATGATCACACATAGGGAAAGATCTTTATTAGGCAGAAGTTTATAGGGAAAAATCCTTATTAGGCAGAAGTTTAAAACACAAATTAAAAAAGCACTTATATCTCTGAAATGGATAAACTGGAGTGGAGAGGTATGCTATGAGAGTATATGAACTAAAGCAAGTTGTTGATACTATCTGCAGAAAAGTTGTACATGCCTTTTATTGATTTTGCATATAAAACTTTAAAAAGGATATATAAGAAACCATTAAAGCCATTAATGTTGTAACTTGGTGAGTGAGATTGGAAAAGAGGAGAAAGAAGTAATAAAGTTACTACTCATATTACACATTTATAGTATTTTTAATTGCTATATGCATGAATTACTTTATTTTATCAATATGTATTGATAAATATATATATACATATATATATCAACATGATATGTATATCAATACATTCCATGTTATGGATTGGTCCTAGCACTTTCTGATGTATTTCCCTCTTTTTCTCATGTAGCTTTTCTCATCATTTCCATTAGGTAGACAAGGGTTTTTAGAATATCTCTCTCTTAATAAAATTTAACAAATGTTATTAATATTCTTAACAATCTACTAAAAAGACAATATAAATGAATGTACTTTTCAAATAGCAATTTTACTTTTAAAACTATGGTCTAAGTAAATGTTTTGCAAATGAGAGTTTTATCAATTAATATGTGAGGAAATCAATTTATCAGAAATCAACATTTTATAGAAAAAATGTAATAAAATATAATGGAATAAAACAGAAGTAAAATGGAAAGATCAAAGTTCATCAGATGTAGAAATAGTGAATAGTGCATTGGGTAACTTTAACATTTTTTTATTTTGATGAAGACATATCTTTAAAGTTTTCCCTTTATATATTGATTGGACCATCACTAAATCAAGAACACAAAGCCACCTTGCCAGAGATTAAGATTATTGGCTGGATAAACTGTTTGCTTTACATATTTCAAGGCTATATTACTGGGTGCTGAATGAGAACCTAATACTCTAACAATGAGAAATAGCTTAATAACTTACTAAATCATAATTGTTGTTGCCCTTTACAGAGTTGAAGTCACAAGGAAACTAGACAAATTGTATTCCAAAAGATAGCAAGTCCCTTTGAAAAGTAAAACACACAGTTCCATTTCACATAGAGAACAAGCTAGGAAGAGATGTAGAAGGCAGGCAGTCTTCATGGAAGCAAGTAAAAAGAAAGCAACTGAAATTCAACAAATTAATGAAGACTCAATGTGTGCCAGTGTAACAATTTAGAACACTTGGGAACACAATACTCAAGGGGATTTTTCATCCCCTGGATTTTTTTCACAGGTCTTCATGGGATCCTCAAAGAAAATTGGGGGCAAGGTAGAAGATCTGTGAATGCACCTGGGTGGTGTGGACATCAAGAGTCAGCCTAGGTTTGAGAGTGGAGCAGCAGCACCTGGAGGCAGCGTTCATGTTTCACAAGTACAAGTTGGTGATTGGCTGCCACATCATGGAACTTCTCTCATACAGACAAAATCTGTCTACTCTTACAGAGGGAGCAGAAACCTCCCATTCACCAGGTCTTGGCATGACACCTGGCAAGTACAACCACCACTGGAGTTGGTCTGTACTAACACAGGTGAAAGCCATCTGCCATTAGAAGAGAGATGCTCAGGATCCTGTGCTGATGCAGGCAAAGTTCATGGCAGTGAGGGAGGGGAGAAGTGGTTCAGGAAACATCTTTAAATGACAAGAATTGACAGGTCTGCTCAATTGACAGAATTGACTGCTTCTAGGGGAGGGGGAGGAATTCTGAGAAAGTCTCACCATTACACTTTACTTGAAATGTCATAATAATATTTGAAAGTAAACTATTACGAATTTAAGGTTTATATTGTAAACACTAGAGTATGCTTTCTTAACTCTGGCACTATTGACATTTTGAGCCAGATGCTAGTGCTGCAAAGACCTGATCTTGCAATTGTAGGAAGTTTAGTAGGCCCCAACCTCTGTGGTCTAGGTGTGTCAATAGCATGTTCCAGTTGTGACATCCAAAGTGGTCTCCAGGTACAGTCAAATGTTCACAAATGTTGAGAACCACTGGCCTACATCAGTCCTAGGAGGTAGATAGATAGGGCATAACCATTTGCTAATAAAGAAGATAATATTGAACTATGAAAGATAATCAATTTTAAAGAGAGATGGGAAAGAGAAAATAACAAAGAATAGATGGGTCAAAAAGAAAAAAAAATAACAACATAGTATATTTAAATAATCTAAGCATCCCAAATACAAGTTAAGAATTTTATTTTCACTTAATTTCAAAGCACCTTTCAAATTTGGCACAGTTGATATTTAAGATGTTAGTGAAGGCATGACACCAGACCCTCATTCCTGACCCCCTTGTTTTCCTCCTGTAAAGAGCCCCAGCTCACAGTAACCACCTC
>PVIA01015126.1:0-23972 GCA_004024845.1 Tonatia bakeri
TAATACCCTCAATTTAAATGACAAGGGTCCAAGCAGGAAGTGAGTTTGTTTCCCAAAGTTTTATGGCCCTTTAACTATCTGACTCTGACTCAGAATAAGCCCTCAGAGTTCTTTGAATGTTATCTATTGTTTTATCATTTCTGCCTGGCAATGATTGATGAGCTTTACATGTACATCCTGTATTCCTATGCAAATTGAATCCAATAAAAGCCTGTCAAGGCAAGGGTCAAGGCGCTCTCCTCTTGAGAGGGTAGCCAAGGCACTCCAAGGCTTTTTCTTCTCTTGAGAGAGAAGACATGCCATCCCTTTTCCTCCACAGGACACAGTAGCCCGAGTGAATTTGTCTCGTCTCGTCCATAATGCTGTGGACACCACGGATGCCAGGAGCCAGGATCTGTGTCACATTATGACAAGTTTAACTTCCACCTTCACCCTAAGTAGTCAAACAATACCTCTCACTGACCACTACACAAACAGGAGGTTTACTGCCTGGAGAATGTGAATCCTGAACCAAAGGCTCCATAGATCCAGGAATACACACAGAGGGGGCAAAGAGAGGTGTACACAACACTGAAACCAGGTCAAAGTCTATATACTGAACAGTATGATACCCAGATCTTTCCAGCATTTCCTGCTTCCATTTATAATCACCAAGAAAGGAAACTAGAAGATCACCCTTTGCAGAAACTAAGAAACACAGAAAAAAGACCTATGAAAATTATACCATATCAAAATTTCCCAATGAGCTGGTGTGGCTCAGTGGACTGAGTGCTGACCTGCGAACCAAAGGCTTGCCAGTTCGATTCTCAGTCAGGGCACATGCCTTTGTTGTGGGCCAGGTCCCCAGTAGGGGGCACTTGAGAGGCAACCACACATTGAAGTTTCTCTCCCTCTCTTTCTCCCTCCCTTCCCCTCTCTCTAAAAATAAATAAATAAATAAATAAATAAATAAATAAATAAATAAAATCTTTTAAATAATTTTTTTAAATTCCCCAATGAAATATTTGGCGCACACGTCTCCTTATCATCCCTACAGCAAGGCTTCCTAAGACCAGTACTCATACATTCAACTGCCCACTCAACATCTCCATTTGGATGTCCAACAAGCACAGCAAAGTGAACATATCTGAAGCCAAACTCGTGATCTCTGCCTAATCTACTCCACTTGCATTTTTTGCCTGTTAAGTAAATGAATGCTAGAAAAAGGTCATGCTATTCATGGTTTGCTCTGAAATACAGAAACAGAAATAAATTTACCCTTTACTGTAAATATTTTTCTCATTCATTTATTTGTCTTTAGTGGGGGATTTCACTTACATATGACATTTCTTTTCATAGTCAAAGCTATAAACCTATTTCTTTATGACTTTATTTGACTGTTTTTATAATTAATAGTAAGTGATATAGCACTAAGAGCAGAAAAATTAATCAAGATTTTCTTCTTAGTTTATCATTTTTAGTATTTCACTCTTTTTAACACAACTGGAATTTACTTTAAAATATAAGATAATATAAGAATCTAACTTTATTTTATACCCAATAGTTAACCAATTGTTTTAACACAATTCACTGAATAATCTTTCCTATCCTATTTGAAATACCTTAATATATTAAACTTTAATAAATATTTTACAAGTCTACTATTGCCTTTCAATTCTGTTCCATTAGTCTGGTCTTACAACCTATTGAATGGGAGAAGATATTTGCCAATGCTACATCTGATAAGGGGTTAATATCCAAAATTTATAAAGAATTCATACAACTTAACACCACCCCAAAAAATTCAATTTTAAAACGGTCAATGGATCTGAATAGACAACTTCTCCAAAAAGGACGCACAGATGTCCAACAGAAACAGGAAAAGATGCTCAATGACACTAATCATCAGAGAAATGCAAATTAAAACCACAATGAGGTATCACCTCACACCTCTCAGAACGGCTATCATCCATAAGTGATGTGAAGTAAACAGAACCCTCATGCACTGTGGGTAGGAATACAGGTTGGTGCAGCCATTATGGAAAACAGTGTGGAGCTTCCTTAAAAAATTTGAAATGACCCAGCATTCCACTTCTGGGTATATATCAAAAAATACCCAAAACAACTAATTTGAAAGAATACATGCACCCTATGTTCACCACAGCATTATTTACAATAGCCAAGATATGGAAGCAACCCAAGTGTCCATCAGTAGATGAGGGGATAAAAAAGTGGCGGTACATATATAAACATATATATACAACGGAATATTTCTTGGTCATAAAAATAAAATAAAATTTTACCTTTTGCAACAATATGAATAGACCTAAAGGGTATTATGCTGAGTGAAATAAGTCAGACAAAAAAAAAGTGAATATCATATTATTTCAGTTCTCTGGAATCTAAAAAAACAAATTAAACAAAATTGAAACAGACTCATAGATACAGAGAACAGACTGATGGCTGTCAGAGGAGTAGGAGGTTGGGGCATGAATAAAAAAGATGAAGGGATTAAGAAGTAAAAATTAGTAGTTGCAAAACAGCCACAGGGATGTAAAGTATAGGATAAGGAATATAGTCAATAATATTGGATAAGTATGTATGGTGCCAGGAGGGGGCCTGAAATATCAGGGGTATCACATTGTAAAGTGTATGACTGTCTAACCATATCATACTAGTTGCTGTATACACCTGAAACTAGTAACAAAATAAGACTGAGTGTAAACTGTAATTCAAAAATAAATTTTTAAAAATATTTTATTATGCTATTACAGTTGTCCCATTCCCCCCTTCATTCCATTCCACCTTGAACACCCTCTCCCACCCACATTCCCCCACTTTAGTTCATGTCCATGTGTCGTAAGTTCTTTAGCTCCTACATTTCCCATACTATTCTTGCCCTCCCACTGTCTATTTTCTACCTACCATCTATGCTACTTATTCTCTGTACCTTTTCCCACTCTCTCCTCCTCCCACTACCCTGTTGCTAACCCTCCATATGATCTCCATTTCTGTGGTTATGTTCCTGTTCCAGTGGTTTGCTTAGTTTGTTTTTATTTTTGTTTTAGGTGTGGTTGTTAATAATTGTGAGTTTGCTGTCATTTTACTATACATGTTTTTTTTATCTTCTTTTTCTTAGGTAAGTACCTTTAACACTTCATATAACAAGGGCTTGGTGATGATGAACTCCTTTCACTTAACCTTATCTGGGAAGCACTTTCTCTGCCCTTCCATTCTAAATGAAAGCTTTGCTGGATAGAGCAATCTGGGATGTAGGTCCTTGCCTTTCATGACTTGCAATACTTCTTTCCAGCCCCTTCTTGCCTGTAAGGTCTCTTTTGAGAAATCAGCTAACAGTCTGATGGGAACTCCTTTGTTGGTTACTGTCTCCTTGTCTCTTGCTGCTTCTAGGATTCTCTCCATTTTAATCTTGGCTAATGTAACTATGATGAACTTTCGTATGTTCCTCCTTGGGTCCAACTTCTTTGGGACTCTCTGAGCTTCCTGGACTTCCTGGAAGTCTACCTCCTTTGCCAGATTGGGGGAGTTCTCCTTTATTATTTGTTCAAATAACCTTTCCACTTACTGCTTTTCCTCTTCCCCTTCCCCTTCTGGTACCCCTATAGTTCAGATGTTGGAATGTTTAAAGATGTCCTGGGGGTTCCTAAGCCTCTCCTCATTTTTTTGAATTCTTATTTCTTCATTCTTTTCTGTTTGATTGTTTCTTTCTTCCTTCTGGTCCACTCCATTGATTTGAGTCCCAGTTTTCTTCCCATCACTATTGGTTCCCTGTGCATTTTTCTGCATTTCACATAGCCTTCATTTTTTCACCTAATTTTTGACCAAATTCAACCAATTCCGTGAGCATCCTGATCACCAGTGCTTTGAACTGTGCATCTGATAGGCTGGCTATCTCTTGGTCACTTAGTTGTATTTTCTGTGGAACTCTGATCTGTTCTTCCATTTGGGTCTTTTTTTTTTTTTTTTTTTGGTCTTGTCAGGGCTGTTACGTATGAGGAGCAGAGCCTTAGGTGTTCATCAGGGTGGAGCAACCCAGTGGCTGGGTTGTGAAGTTGTATGTGGCAGTGGGGCCCAAGAGGGAACAATGGCGCTTGCTCCACTCTGTGTCAGATTTCAGTCTCTCCCTGCACCTCAACCCCCACAGGTGTTTTCAATCAGTGACCCCAGGCTCTATTTCCCGGCACTGGGAACCTGGGACTACCCTGTCCACCAGCAGCCTTGCACAGAGTACCTCACTTCACAATCGCCATCTCACTGGCTCTGCCCTTTGCCACTGCAGGCCCAGGGTCTGCCGGCCACCACCTGACTGCCCAGGGTCTGCCCAGTCTTGTACTCCCGGGATGCCTTATGCTGCCCAGTGCCTCGACCCCTCTCCATCCAGCTGCCTAACTGTGCCCCTCCTACTGGTCTGGATGAATGTGTTTATTTTAACTCCTTGATTATCCAACTTCCATACAGTTCAATTTTCTGTTAGTTCTGGTTGTTTGTATCTTGTTTCTAAATTGTTGTTGTCCTTATTTTGCTTGTGCGAGGAGGCACAGTGTGTCTACCTATGCCTCCATCTTGGCCGGAGGTCCTCCAAAAATAAATTTTTTTAAAAAGTAGTAATAAGGAAAAAAAGAAAGTTTGGTTTTAAAATTATTATACATGTTGGCCACTCCACAATTTTTCCCCTTTTTATAGTACCAGTACACTGGTTTTCTGTATAAGAATTTCTTATTTGGGCTTTAATTTTAGTAGAATTGAGAGGGATTTATTCAGGACAAATTACTTCTTTCAATCAAACATTCTCTTCCTGGGATTTAAATCCTAAATAAAGTTACAAAAAGAACACAAATTATTGCTACCAACCAGTTCACCCCAATTTCATCCATCATTTCTGCTCTAGAGACCTCTGGAGATGGTCTGCGACTCATACGCTTTCTGAGCCTGGTTCCTCAGTGTTCCTTCCGACTCTGTGAGTAAGATCCACAGGTTCTTCCACTGAATTCCGTTTTTAAGTTAACCAAATTTGGTTTCTGTTGCGTACAACCAAAAATGACAACTGATGCATTACAAAGCTTTACAGCTCATATTCACTTCTGGTAATATAAGTTCCCACTCAAAACTCTTATCAAAATGTTTTAACATTCTCATTTTGCTGTTTAGACTTCCACATGAATTTTAGAATCTGTCTTCCCAAAATAATTCCATTCAAGTTTTTTTTAAGATATTATTTATTTATTTTTAGACAGAGAGGAAGGGAGGGAGAAAGAGGAAAGAAACATCACTGTGTGGTTGCCTCTCACACACTCCCCACTGGGGACCTGGCCCACAACCCAGGCATGTGCCCTAGACAGGGAATTGAACCAATGACCCTTCATTTCTCAGGCCCATTCTCAGTCCACTGAGCAATATCAGCCAGGGCTCCATTTAAGTTTTTACTAGAACTGCTTTAACCTATAATATAATCCAGGAAGGATTCTTATCTTTACAATGTTAAGCATTCACAAAATGTCTTGCCATTTGCTTTTAAAACTCTCAATTAAATTTCATAATTTTTAATGCATTTGTTGTTAACTGAATTCCTGTTTTTGTCACTGTGGTGAAGAAAATTTTTTAATATTTTATTCTTTGATTTTTGCTAAGAATGTAAACATAATTATATATTATTTTCTTTCTGACCTCCTAGTTGAATGTTCTCACAGTGTTAATAATTTTAAAGTTGATTTTCTTGACTATTCAGGATTACAAACACATGTACAATAATAAGGATCATACCTTATTTTTTCCAAACATTATGACTTTTTTAAAGATTTTATTCACTTATTTATTTTTAGAGAGGGGATAGGAGGGAGAAAAAGAGGGAGAGAACCATCAATGTGTGGTTGCCTTTTGCACACCCCCCTCTGGGGACCTGGCCCACAACCCAGGCATGCGTCCCAACTGGGAATTGAACCTGTGACCCCTTGGTTCACAGGCCAGCACTCAATCCACTGAGCCATACCTGCCAGGAACAAAAACTAAACACTTATTGCTGTTCTTATGTTTGTATTTTTGTTTGGCTAAAATTCCCAAAATAATGTTAAATGGCAGCATTGAGTTTAATGAGAGCACCTCCAGGATTTTATTGGTAAATACTCTTTACAAAAGTTTATTTCCCTAATAACAATTATAAATTATGTTTAGGACAACTTCTCTGCCTATTCAAATATTTAATTTCCCACAAAGCAAAAGGAAATATAAAAAAGAACTGGAGAAAGGCTCTGTTCCCAACTCCCACCCCAACCCTCCGGAACAGTGAGAGGTCATGGTGGCGAGGGGGCCTGTCCTGGACCTCTCGTGCCCAGGGACCTCTGGTGCCCAGCCACGTCCTGCAGAGTGAAGACTTAATTTCAAGGTCGTGGCAAAACATCTGAAGTTTATTGCCAGGACTGTGATGGTGCAGGAACAGACTGTGAAAGGTGCGTACAGGACCCTAAACAGAATCCTCACCACTGAGGACATCAAGCAAAGCTGGCACTACAGGAAGCTGACAACAGAGGGAAAGCTAGGAAACCTGCCAAAGGATCACAATATGGAAATGACTCGCAAGATCAACTTTTTGGTGCGAAAGAATCAGAACCCCACTGCTGGGGTGCTGAGGCCTGTGGATAAAAGGCTCAGTAGGAAAACCTCCATCTCCTTGTGACTCCAACTCTTTTCTTTCTGCAGCCCTATTTTCTCTTACCATTTTTACAATAAACTCAGTCACATATACATAAGAAGGCCTGCATAAGTAGAAACAATCTCATTAGTCAGCAATGGACCCTCTCCTCTATTAGGTGAAAGAGAAGCTGAGTCAAAAGCAGCCTAGGGGTAAAGTGGTGACTGCCAAGGGCTGGATGGGAGAAGAGACCGGGAATTACTATTCACTGGGCACAGAGCTGGAGCTGGGAAGATGAAAAAGTGCTGGAAACGGGCAGGGGTGCACGGTTACATAACAGCAAGAATATACTTAATGCCACTGAACTGCACACTCACATAGTTAAAATGTCAGATTTCAGGTTATATATATTTTATTATAACAAATTTTTAAAGTAAAAAGAATTTAAGAAGAAGTAGAATTAACAAATTTAATTTCTCTCAAGATTAACTAAAGTGATTATCAGTAATAACTCAAAAAATCATATTTTTATTTTTCTACTATAAACTAATGCTCCTTTCTCATCTAGTCTTATCTGAAAAGTATTCCACAAAATCATGCAGCTAGTAATAATGACTCATACTACAAAATTAGAATTTAATATTATGTATCAAAATCTTTTACTATGCTGCTTCCTCAGTCTTATAATATAAACAGTTACCCTAAAACTTTCCAAATATTCCATGAAAATTAATGTTAAAAATGAACAGATTTTTTAAATTAGGAACAAAATATAATTTACTAAGATACAAAAGTTTTCAAAAGACATAAGTATTCAACATAAATAAAAGCTTTAAAAAAGTTGTTTCATATTTTATTGTACAGTAAAACTTCCTCTAACTTGAATTACTGACTGGATAACATATATACAGTATAAAAGAATAGAAAATATACCTCAAATTCTTTTCGAAGACGTTCCTCTCGTTGAGTGCTTAATTCAAGTTCATTTGTTTGTCTCCGTAAAAGGTCAGAGCAGTCCATGTGTTCAGTTTCCAATTTTTCTACTTTCTTGTGCATACTTTGTACAGCATTATCTTGCTCCTAAAAAATATTTCATTTTTGCATCAATAAAATTTATAAGCTGACAATGACTTACATTTATTCTATAGTAGACAATGAGTAACTAAATCTGTGCTTCAATCAAAATAACAGGTTAATTCACATAGCCAGGAGAGGTCTAGATATTGTCCAGTAATACTTCACAATATACATATATTCAAATTTTTTCTTTTTTTTTAAATTTATTCTAGAGAGTGGGGAAGGGAGGGAGGAAGAGATGGAAGGAAACATCAGTGTGAGACAGAAGCATCAATCAGTTGCCTCTTGCACATGCCTCAACTAGGGACCAAACCCACAACCCAGACATGTGCCCTGACCAGGGATGGAACCCATGACCTTCTGGTCGGCAGGACAACACTCAACCAACTGAGCCACACTGGCCAGGACAAAATATACATGTATTTTAAAAGCACTATTGAAGGTTTACAATTTTAAAATTCTGATTAATACATATTACAAATGGAATGTGTATAGTTCATTAAAATGTTACGGTAGTTCAAATGAGCCCTGAGGATATTTATGTAATGCTGTAGTTCAATTGCTATATACAATGTTTTCCCTCTCATTAAAATTTTAAAGTATTTAATAATACAAGTGGATATTGCTCCTTTGTGTGATAAGGAATGATTAGTCTGAATGCCTAATAATGAATGACCCATGAGAGATTTTTATGTGAGTTGATGGCACTCCATTCTTACAGCTCTTAAAAGTTGCATCCACTAGATGGCTGTGTTTCATTTGCTCTCCAGTTTTTAACTTTCCAAACCCTTGTACCACTGAAAGAAAATAACAGGCACTTTCTACTTAAATCTCTCAATCTCCGTTTCCAACTAAACTCAGAAACCAGAGTTGAATGTTACAGAAGTTAAAACATGAAGTTCACACACATACATCAAAGGTATTTTCCACAGTAACTAATCTAGATATTCTTCATTCTAACTTAAGATCTTTGACAAAGCCCTTTCTCCCATCTTTGCCTTATCAGCACAATCTTATTCTGGGATATTAACATGTGTAAATATGCATATTTATACATACTTCCACATACTCCCTAGCCACTCAAAAGGTATTGTTGGAATGTGAGTAAGAATGCTGCAAACACCAAATATAATTCTCTGTAAAAAGATTTTAGTTTAGAAAGTACCCAGCAGTATAGTCCACAGTCAAAGGATGAGGAACAAAATTTAATTCCTCTCTCCACATTTATAGAATAAAGTTATTTTTCTAGAGCTGGCAACACATGAACTCAAGAATTATTTCCTTCAGGTAAGAAATTTCTTAATATAAAGAAGTTCACCCACTTGCACATTTCCAACCTGTGAACAGTAGATGAGAAAGCTGTGTACCAGAGCAACAGTGAGCCAACACTGCCTGCAGCCAGCAGACAGCACTCTCGGTTACTACAATAGCACTCTGGAGTCAGAAACAGAAGGTAAAGCGGTCAGCCTTATGCAACTGAACTCCATCCTAAGACAAGACCATACGACACTGCTGTGACTCTACAGGATAGGTTCCTTTTGTCAACAGTCAATAGTACCAGCATTAATTCAAATTCACTGTGATATGACTTTTTGATTTACAAACACATAATCTCCAACTTTATTAATCCAGAGTACTGTATATACTTTAAAATGAATAAACAGCAATTTACACTGTTAATCACACAAAAAAAAAACCAACAACGTTAAAGTCTAGATCCAAAAGATGCTTATATCCTAGTTGATGGCACTTATTTCAAACAATATTTATTAAACAGCAAAAGAAATTATTCAGGAAGTATGAGATCTACTTATTATAAACTGTGACTGATTCCTATTCTATTGATGGAATTCTATTGATAGCACAGAAGAACAGGACACAATCACTCCAAATACCACCACACTAGATGAAGGGCATGCCCACCCTTCCCTGCAAGTCTGAATTTCATCCTATCAAAAAGAAAATCAATGGTCCATCAGTTAGGAGTTATTAGGTTTATTTTGGTGAGATTTTAACTTTATGACACTTGACCTATATTAAATACTACTTACCAAATAGCATTTTTTACTCTTCTATTCCATGTTTTCTGCTTTCTCTTGGTTTATGCTAATATTTTAATGTACATGTTAATCTACCTATTAGTTTTTATCTACATCTCTTTGTATTATTATTTTCATAACTTTATTTTTATTGTTGACACTATTACAGAGGTCCCCTTTTCCTCTCTTCGCCTCCCTTCACCAAGCCCCAGCCCCTGCTCCCGGGCATCACCACACTGCTGTCTGTGTCTATAGGTTATGCATATATGTTCTTTGACAAATAGCTTTTAAATAAAGGTCTTTCAAGATGTAGATGAAATTTTGACCTACCAATCACAGTTTTAATGCAGAGGTCAAATAGTCACTACTATTATGTGATTACTACTATAAATTCTTGAACATGGTTATCAACGCACATAAACATATACACAATTTTTATAGAAAACCACTTTCACAGATAGTGGGGATTTTTAGAAATTCTATTCATATATTCAGGAAATATATTACATAATCAAGTTAGCTAATTATATTAAACCAAATTACATTGACTTTCTAATGTTAAACTCACTTAACATTTACTATAAAAAGGCTTTTTATATTTTGCTACATTCAGTTGGATATTTTGTATAATATTTTTGTAGCCATACTCATGAGTGAGATTAGCTATAACTATCTTCTTGTATTCTTATCAGCTTAGAACCAAGATTTGTCAGTTTAGTATGTTATCAAGATTTTTCCATTCTCTGGTGGAGGTTATGTAAGACTAAAATTATTTGTTCCCTGGATGTTTCTTTTTATTCACTGGTAAAGCAATATGAGGGCTTGAAACTGTGTCAATGACTTAATCAAGTTTTCTACTTTCTATCTGTTCTTAAGTCATGGGGGAGAAATGAGTATGAACATTGTTGGAAGCTTCTATAAGCAGCAGTTAGTTATATCCACAGATCACCCCTGCCAGCTCCCTCCCTGACAAATGCCCCTCTCCATCCTGGAAAAACAGAAAGAGTTTACTAACTAGAGAGGTTGGCATACGACTTAAGAGGTTCTTAAGTCATAAAAATCAGACACTATTAGGGGTCAGGGTGAGATACCTTGCTGGGTAGCTCAGCCAGTTAGAGCATTATCCTGATACTCCAAGACTGCAGTTCAATCCCCGGTCAGGACACACACAAGAAGAAGCAACAAAATGAGTGCACGAATAAGTGTTTTAATAAACTGACGCCTCTCTCTCTCCCCCTCCCATCAATAAATAAAATTTTTTTAAATTAAGAGATTAGGTGAAATCCAAACAGTGGGTGGTAAGACCTCACAGCTTTCTCTCTTCAGCTCCCTGAACACAAATTCCTACACCTAAGACTCCATAAGGAAGACACTGGAACATTCCTTTGTTGGGAAACTACCAGTTCAAGAAAAAAAGAGCTATAGATACTGGCAGTTTTTAAATTCCCCAACTTTTTATTGGGTGACATTGCTTAAAAAACTTATACAGGTTTCAGGTGTGCAGCTCTGTAATGCATCATCTAAAATCCCCCAGTGAAACGGAAGTATTCCACATGCACAGAGCTTCCTCTCAGTTTTTACTGCCTCATTCTCAAACAGAAACACACAGTCAAGGACGGTCAGACATTTCAGGAAAGATTCAAATGTGAATTAGTTAGTAGAGACAACTACTAACTAATGGGACCAAACACTGAGAAAAAATAAATATAACCAAATATCCAATTCTTTGGCTTAAATGGATTTTCAAAGCCATACAAAGTTTGCTAGATATGACATTTCAAGTTATCAGAATTTCAAAGAAAAGTGTCTGAGTTTAAAGAATCAATTGCCTTTAAAAAACAAAATTAATATCATCTATTTCCCAGTATTATACAATTTTGTTATTTGTCACAATTTACAAGGATAATTTTTTAACTGCTGGAATATTAGAATATAATACTTCTAAAACTTTGGGTTTTAATGAGTAATTAATTAGTTAATTAAATTAACAAAACAAAGCAAAGATATAAGAGTTTTCTAAAAGCAATTTCAAAGTAGGTAACTTGGTGTTATTTTTATGTTTGACTTAAGGGTCTCAAGTCTATCGAGTGTTCTTTACGTGAAAAGCATACAACTGAAGATTAAACTTACATTATCGGTGGAATTTGGACCCATGCTGTTTTAATGATCTTTCACTATGTGCCTGAACTATTAACACCAAAAATAAAAAAGGTAATTCAAAAAAAAAAGAAAAATGCAATCAATGGAAGAGGAAAACAACACCAGATACTGACAAACATGAAACAAAAAGAGTCTACTATAAAAATGTAGTCAAGAACAAGAACAAACTCTTGCCCTGGCCAGGTGGCACAGCTGATTGGAGCATCGTCCCACACATCAAAAGGTTACAGGCTCAATCAATCTCTGGTCAGGGAAAACACCTAGGTTGTGGGTTCAACAGGGGCACTTACGGGAGGCAACCTATCATCACAACCAATCGGTGCTTCTCACTGCGATGTTTCTCTCTCTCTCCCCCTTCCTTCCTCCTCCCTCTCCCTCCCTCCCTCCCTCCTTTCTTTTCTAAAATCAATAAACATATTCTCAGTTAAGGATAAAAAAAAGAACTCTTGGAAATTAAAAACCCAAAAGCAAAACTGAAAATTCAACACAAAGGTTACAATATAAAATTGAGGAACTACACCCAGAAAATAGAGCAAAAATGTAAAAGAAGGGATAATATAAGTAATATGCACTACAAGAACATCAACTCTGCCAAATAAGTCTCTCAACCTAATCCAATTCCAACCAAAATTACAACAAGGTTTTGGGGGGGAATACAAGAAGTCAATCCTCAAACTCACATGGACAGTAAAAGTCTCAAAATAACTCTCCTCCTCTCCCCCCCAAAAATATCAAGAATAAGGAGAGGGGAACTTGACCTACCTACTAGAGATTAAGACATACTGTAGATCCATCATAAATTTTAAAATTTAGTATTTTTTAGTATCCTCAACTGAGGACATTTTTTTTTTAATTGATTTGAGAGAAAGAGAGAGAGAGAGGGAAACACAGCTTTGAGGGAAAAACATCAGTGAGTTGCCTTCCATACACCGTGGCAGGATCAAACCCGCAGTCTAGGTGTGTGCCTTGGCCTGGGATGGAACTGCAACCTTTCAGTGTACCAAACGATGCTCTCACCAACTGGGTGACTCGGCCAGGGCTAAAAAAATTTAGTATTCATTCATAAATAGACAGATATATAAGTGGAACAGAACACAGCGCCTAGGAACCAAGACTTAGATTTAAAGGAACTTGATATTTTCAAAGAGAAAACATTGTAAGTCATTAAGTGGTAACAGAATAGACAGTTGAATAACTGGTACAGGGATATTTGGTTATACATTTGGAAAAAAATAAAATTAGACCCTATTTCATGCTATATAGAGAAAAAAACGCATATTCTCTTTATGGCTTTAGGTTACATAAGACATAAAAAGCACTACCCATAAAAACTAATAAATTCTACTACATTAAAATTTAAAACTGGGCCCTGGCTGGCGTAGCTCAGTGGATTGAGCACGGGCTGCAAACCAAAGCATTGCAGGTTCAATTCCCAGTCAGGGCACATGCCTGGGTTGCAGGCCACGGCACCCAAGCAACTGCACATTGATGTTTCTCTCTATCTTTCTCCCTCCCTTCCCTCTCTAAAAATAAATAAATGAAATCTTAAAAAAAAAAAAATTTAAAACTGGCCCTGGCCAGGCAGCTCAGTTGTTTAGAGAGTCATTCTGATACGCCAAGGTTGTGGGTTCAACCCGCAATCAAGGCACATACAAGAATCAACCAATAAATGCATAAGTAAATAGAACAATAAGTCAATGTTCCTCTCTCTCCAAAAAAAAAAAGCAATAAAAATTTTTTTTAATTTAAAACTGTACATCAAACACTACATAAATTGTTTCCACACAGAAAAAAAGATTTTGGCAACAGTGATATAAATAACCAAGGATTAGTAACCAAACATATAAAAAGCTCCTATAAATTAATAAAAATACATTAATAAAAATTAATCATAAATATAAACAATCTAAAAGAAAAATATGTAAACTGGCAGTAATTAATTAATTGTATAATAATGCAATTAACATATTAATTAGTTGTTCACAAAAGAACAAACATAAATGGCCAACAGGCATAACATGCTAAATGTCAAAGAAAGAGAAATTTAAACAAGAATGAGATACAATTTCATACACATTCTATTGCAAAAGAAATTAAATCTAAAAAATATCAAGTGTTCAAGAGGCTGTAAGAGAAACGAAACTGTTCTCTCACAATGGTACAACCATTCAGGAGAACAATTTGACATATATTTTACTTCCTAACAAGTGCATAGACACCAACTACATACCTACATTTTAAAAAATATTTGATGCTCACAGAAGCACTGTCTGTAATAAGTAACACTTGAAAAGAACTTAAATCTCAATCAATCAAGTAACAGATAAATTAATTATGGTATATGCATAGAATAAAATACAATAAAGAAGTTAAACAGAAAGAACCAGAGCTACTTTGTTAATTTGGATAAATTTCAATAAAACAAATGAAAAAGAAAACTTGGACAAAAATGCATACTGTATGAGATTCTATGTATATTTTTAAGACAAATGAAATGATAAAACAATGCTATCAATGTACACAGAAAGTTAAACACCAAATTCAAAACGATACTCTTCTTTTGAGGGTGGGGTACTGGTGAAGGGGTGAAGTAATTCAGAAGTCAGTCCTCAATTTATTGTTTGTTTTTAATTCTGAAGCAAATATGACAAAGATATAACATAGATGGCATATATTGGCTATATTAATGGGACTGGTTGGTTATATTGGACATTGTTTATATTAATCCCTGTTATTTTTTGTGTGTTTAAATATTTGTTTTTTTATTTTTTTAATTATATTTGTTTCCATTACCATTTACCCCTCTTATCCTCCTCCCCTCCTCCCCTGCAATCACCTCATTGTAGCCCATGTCCGTAAGTCCTCGAATATTTAAGAATGCTTTTATCAGTACAACCCAAGTCTAGAGTACATTGTAACATACAAGAAAATTCAAAAAGAACCATAAAATACCTCATGCAGTTATACATCAAGGTTAATTTGCCTCCTTCCAAGAAAATGTTTTCAATTTTGTCAAAGAATTTATCTTCTAATCAAAAAAAGCTACCTGGATCCTTACAGTGAAAATGTGTGTATGTTTAACAAAATCATTTTAAGGACATTGGTAATTGAGGGAGTTTTTCTTTTTTCCACTAGAGGGAGGTGTTGAACTTAAAATATTTTAAAATTAGGCTTGTTTTTGAACTAACTTAACAGTGCTGTTAGAAAATAAACTTGCTTTCTTTCCACTCTTCCAGAAACATAGCCCAAAAGTATAATTCTGCATATGTACTCAAATAAACAATATTTCCCAGACTCCAAAGCATGGTTTCAGTTCTGAAGAATTATAGAAACAGAGTTAGAAATGTCACAAAGCAAAAGTACTCCTTCCTAGCTTACAAAATATATCCATACACCTAGTTACCACCTAGTGCATGTTTAACTCCTGAAAGAGACAGAACAAGTTTCTCCTCTCTAAATCCCCAAAGCCAGCACAGTTCTACAACCAAAAAGTGTTTGCTACTTTAAGTGTTTATACTGTAAAGTATAAACTGGGACTACTTTATATAACATACATCATAGTGATAAATCTATGCGCTTAAAGACCCAGCAATACTTCTAGGTAGGGACACAACTGAGTCACTTCTACAACAGCTCCGAGATATGGACAAGAATATTAGTGAATTATTTATAATTAGAGCAAAAAACTTTAAAGAAAATTTCCATCAATAAGGAATTCCTTAAATATGTTAGGAACTTCCACATGACAGAATATCATGCAAACACAAGAATAATGTAAGGCCATCAAAAGATGGACATCAAATATTATTGAGGCATATAATTTCATTCATGTAAATACAGTAATATATGTTTATATATCCTTAGATGGCGAGTGGTATTGAGGAAAAAGGGGGCAAGACTTTTACCTTCTGCTTTTAAATTTCCCTAAGGAGCATTTTTACCATGAGTACAATATACAGTAACTTTATCAACTGAATATTAAGATACCCTGTTTGGAAAAAACAGGCGGTACTAGTGCCATTTTCTATGTCATTTGCTTACACAGCACACCAGCAGACAGCTTCCCAGGAAACTGCAAAGAAACATTCCTTGTTATCCTATACCATTTAAGGCAAACTCTACTTAAACACTTCCATTTCATCTAAATTCGTCCAAGCTATCCCTAGATCACAATTGGGTTTACCAGGTATGATTTTCAATCTATATCTCCCATGCTCTTTGCCATCACAAACTCTCCCATTCCTTAATAACTAGATACATAAATCAATTAATGAGGAAAGGATCATTTTATTCCCTGACTGAGTGTTGGGAACCGCCCTGCCTGGTTTCAGAATCTGTAACCCTGGCTAAGGCTCAGTGAGAGATCTTGGGACCTAAAGCCACTAGGGAGACAAAGCTTATCTCCCTGGCAGGGGCACAGCCTTTACCCCCTTTACTTCACCCTGATTGGCCCCGAGCCTGGCTGGTTAGCCAATGACAGGTAAAATTCCTCGAGGGAGGGACAACCTAAGACAGGCATGGTCATTAAGGGGCCCTCAGGGAAGGACTTGGGGGGCTCTAGAAAAAGGGGGTGATGGACCCTCGCCCCTCAGCTTTGACACAGCCTGAATCCTCCTGTCTGCAAGAAGTCTCCTAATCTCTTGGCTGCCTTACTTCCCCTGCCTGACTTAAGCCTGGAACAATGGCAAGGGTGGTACAGCCCATGCTGGAAAGGGTGGGTTCCGCCTGGGGCAATCAGGCCTAAGAAAGAATGCACAAAATCCTGTGAAACCTGCTTTGCTAAGAATGCTCTCAATTTTCTGATAAGGGTCCAAACAAGAAATGAGTTTGTTTCCCAAAGTCTTATAGCCCTTTAGCTAACTGACCTTGACCCAGAATAAGCCTTCATAGTTTTTTGTATGTCATCTATTGTTTAATCCTTACTGCCTGACAATGATTAATGAGCTTTACCTGTATTCCTGTGCAAAATGAACCCAATAAAAGCCCATTGAGAAAAAGGCTCTTGGCCCTTCTCCTTTGAGAGATCAGCCACCTCTCCTCCCCAAGCAGATCATGTCTTGGTAGACTTATTCTCATCCCAGGTGGCTGGGGGCCCTATGGGCAGACCCCCCCCCACACACACACACAGTTGAGTTATAGAATTTTGAAAATAAAATAAAAACATGAAAATATGTATTAATCTTTTAAAGGTTTGCAATACTGCTCATAAATAATACTTTGAAATAAGATGGAAAAATTATACAGGAAAGGGCATGGTATTCTTTTTCATTTTTTAAAACTTTGTATTGATTTTTGAAAGAGAGAAACATTGATCTGTGGCTCTACTCATTTATGCATTCATTGATTGCTTCTTGTATGTGCCCTGACCAGGGATTGAATCCACAACATTATAGCATTATAGCATTACCAGAACAACGCTCTAACCAACTGAGCTACCCCGCCAGAGCCAGGGCAAGGTATTCAATGGTTTAAAAACAAAGCTTTACCACTGCATGTAACCACACTGCCTGTAATAAAAAGGCGTATGGCAAATAAGCAACTTCAACGTTCACAATGCAATTGTCTGGACACTGTGCTGTACATATGAAACTAATACAAAACAGTGATGATGTAAATGGATTTTTTTTAATTTTTGAAAAAATAAGTCATGGTGATGTCAGGTACAGTATGGCAACTACACTTGAAAATATTGTGTTGCATATTCGAAACATGCTGAAAAAAAAAGATTCTAAAAGCCTTATTACAAGAAGAAGTTCTGTAACTATGTATGGTGACAGGTCCCAATATGGTCACAATATACAGATAGTGGATCTCTATGTTGTACACCTGAAACGAATATGATGTATATCATCTACACCTGAATTTTAAAAATAAAAAAATAAAAAGCCCTGGCCAGAGTGGCTTACTTGGTTGGGCATTGTTCTGCAAAGCAAAGGAACATTGGTTTGATTTCCCATCAGCGCACATGCCTAGGTTTTGGGTTTGGTTTTACAGTTGGGGTTTGTGCAAGAGGCAACCAATTGATGTTTCTCTCTCACATCAATGTTTCTCTCCTCTCTTTCTTCCTCCTTTCCCCTCTCTCTAAAAATAAATAAATACTTTTAAAAACCTCAAAAGAGAAGTTCACATTGCTATTGCAAGAATAAAGAAAAAGATAAAAATTAAAACAATATTCTTTTTCAATAAAAATGTAAATAAATAGAAATAAAAATAAAGTTATATACACATGCTTTTTCAAGATCAACAAATATTTTACTCTAAAATAACCACGGCTTTGATTTGTTCTGAAATTTCAAATATATGCTAAAGATATAGAATTTTTGTTTATCAAAAGAGGTAATATGTACAAACAATGATAAAAACTGTTTTTAAATGGGATAACTTTTGAGGTAACTACACTAAGAACTCCCATTAGTATTCTAGAGAAGTACACATCTACTCAGTGCTGCAATTGCTGGAAAGGAAAGGGGATATGGCATAAAATTAAGATTTTCTTTTTACAGTAGGTCTAAATAATAAAGCCCAAAGGAGAGAAATATTACAACAGCTTTCTGTTAAAAGGGGGGTTTCGTTTTTAAAAAAGGTTCTTTAAATCTTATTTTAAAAACTGAATTCCCTTAGAAAGCTACACAAAGAGCAACTACATGATGCTAACACCTAATTAACAGATGGAAACCTATACCCATCAATGACCAACAGAGAGAATTTCTATCTATTTTTTTAAAAAAGACTTTTATATACAGTTTCTTACATTTGCTATATAAAAGGCAATCAGTTTTCCTCTGTTAATATAAAAAGGATAAGACGTTGAGAGATAGAGCTCTGAACATTTATATATAAAAAAGTTATCTTACAAATGGTGGTAGTAATTATAGAGCATGTTCCCCTATTCTTTTCTACACATAAATAAAGACTAATGCTACAATATTTTAAATTATCTGAATACTTCAAAATACAAAGTCTTGTATAACCACCTACATTCCATCTGATTTATAGGATTGACCAGGAAACTGCACCAAAATCACATCATCCATATTTTTTCTTATTTTTAAATTATAATATTATATTAGTTATAGGTGTACAACCCTGTGATTATTTGCAGAACTTACAAAGTGATCAATCACCTCCAAAAAACTAGTTACACATACAGTTATTAATACTATTGACTGTATTCCCTGGGCTGTCCTCCACATCCCTATGACTGTTCTGTAACTAACAATTGTCCTTCTTAATTCCTTCTCCTTTTTCACCCACCTCCCCAACGCCCTTCCCATCTAACAACTGTCAAAATGTTCTCTGTGTCTGTGAATCTGTTTCTGTTCTGCTTGTTTACTTTGCTTTTTAGATTTCACATATAAGTGAAATCATCTGGCATTTGTCTTTCTCTAACTTACTTCACCCAGCACAATGCCCTCTAGGTCCATCCATGTTGTTGCAGATGGCAAGACCCCACTCCTTTTTATAACTGAATCATATTCCATTACATCTATGCACTACTTCTTTATGTGCACATCTACTGATGGACACCATTGTTATTTTCATATCCTGGCTGCAATAAACATATGGATGTTATATCTCTTCCATTTAGTGTTTTGGGTTTCTTCAGATAAATACCCAGAAGTAGAGTGAGTTGCTGAGTCCTTCTTTGTCTCATTACAGTTCTTGTTTTATCCTATTTTTGTTGGGAACTGCTCTGCCTGGTTTCAGGAGCTGTAACCCCCCCCCATGGTTAAGGTTAAGTGAGCGACCTTGGGACCATAAGCCACTAAAGAGACAAAGCTTATCTCCCTGGCAAGAGCACCACCTCTGCTCCTTTTACTTCACCCTGCCTGGTCCCCAATGCTTGATTGGTCAGCCAATGACAGGTAAGATTCCTCAAGGGAGGGGCAACCTAAGACAGGCATGATTATGGGGAGACCCCAGGGAAGGACTTCAGAGGCTATAGAAAAAGGGGGTGATGGGCCCTTGCCCCTCAGCTTTGACACAGCCTGAGTCCTCATTCTGTGTTCAATAAGTCTCCTAATCTCTTGGCTGCCTTACTTCCCCTGCCTGACTTAAGCCTGAAACAATGCCTTAAGCCTGAAACAATGCTGGAGGTGGGTGTGGCCCTGTACAGGAAAGGGCGGGTTCCCCTGAGTGATCAGGCCTAAGAAAGAATGCATAAAATCCTATGAAACCTACTTTGCTAATACCCTCAATTTAAATGACAAGGGACCAAGCAGGAAGTGAGTTTGTTTCCCAAAGTTTTATGGCCCTTTAACTATCTGACTCTGACTCAGAATAAGCCCTCAGAGTTCTTTGAATGTTATCTATTGTTTTATCATTTCTGCCTGGCAATGATGAGCTTTATTCCTGTGCAAACTGAACCCAATAAAAGCTTGTCAAGTCAAGGGATGGGGGGGCTCTCCCTTTCAAAGGGTGACCAAGGCACTCTGAGGCTTGCTCTCCCCTTGAGAGAGAAGCCGCACTGTCCCTTTTCCTCCACAGGACTCGATAGTCCATGTGAAATTCTCTAGTCTCATTCACAATGTGACAGACCCCATGAGCCGGGGTCCACATCATATTTTGTTTTTTTCATTTGTTTATTTGTTTTGCTTTGGGGGGTTGGCTGGGAAAATGGCCCTCCACTGGCGGTGAGAAGGGGTGGGCTGGGGGAGGGCATGGGTGGATGCCCAAGGCCTGATGTCTGCAGAGTGAGGGTAGGATGGGAAAACAAAAGGTAAAATCCATTTGACTACCAGAACCTTGAATTTGGAAAAGCTGGTATTAGGACTCTCTGAAATGCTGTTCCATCCAGGCATGCACCAGTCTCTGCCAAATCACCAGTCTGTCTGTAGAGCTTATTCCTGAAGGCCTATCCAACCTGACAGCAGGAAGAAGGGAAACATTGTCCATTGCCTACCACAGTGTACTTCCAAGCAAGAAAAAAAAAGGAGTAATTGTCTGGACCCGTGTGGGTGTACGTAGGGGTGCCACTGCCCGCAGGTCATCTGGAGGGGCAGAGGAGGGGCAGAGGAGGTGCTGCTAAACTTGCAGCTGCGGCGGAGCCTGCTGGCTATAGCTAAAGACTTCATCCCAGACTTTGGAGTACTGTGAACCACAGCAAGCCGGCTATGCCTGGGTTAAGAATTCTGCTCAGACATTAGCCCCAATGTGGGTCGTACTGGGGGAGCTGGCTGGGTGGTATCTGGTGTGGTAATTGGGGCTGGCTCTTGCTACTGTGTATACAGACTTACCTGGGGAAGAGTTGACAGGGACTACAACGATGATGATGAAGATGAATCTAGTGACACTACAGAGATTGGGGTGGAGACCAGGAAAGGGGCTAATACTTGGGTAAGGCCCAGGGAGACTTCAGGGTGACTCAAAGGCCAAGCCTGAGATGGGCATGGAACTCAACAGTGGTCCAGATGCAAAACTGAAAGCACAATCCTGAGCCCAGAGAGGAGGTGGCCTAGAGGCCAAGGCCGAGGCCTTTTTAGCACCCTAAAGGAACTGGCAAGTGCAAAGGAAAAGAAAGGGGCCAGGTTGGGTACTATCTCTGGGACCAGGACACTTGAACTGAGTTTACCCTGTCCAGGAGGGAGGGGTGGAGGCTGCCACCCCACCAGTGGTGCATGTACAGGACTAGGAGCGGGGCAAGTGGAAAGTCCAAGGGAAGAGCCCAACTAAAGCACTAAGACTCCAACTACAGCATGGCCTGTTCACCAGGGCAATTTCAATTTCCCTTACAGAACCAATGATATTCTTGGTGCTTCAGACCTTCAAAAGGTCCTTAACATCCTGGAGAGAAAAAATGATCCTTTTATTCAAGAAGTGGCCTCGGTCACTCTTGGTAACAATCCAGGATATTCATTTAACCAAAATGGCATTTGTGAACTGGATGGTCTCCCAATTATTGCAAAACTGATAAAAACTAAAGATCCCATTATTAGGGGAAAGGCTTACGATGCCCTTAATAATCTGAATGTAAATGCTGAAAATCAGAGCAAGATTAAGACATATGAGGTCTTTCCAGAAGGTATCCAGCCACGTAATGTGAAAAATAGAGACATTTAATGAAGAAGATACAAGAAACACTGTACATAGGACAACGATGCCTCAGTCATTGGCACTTAGTAGGCACCTAGGGATCTCACACAGTTCTCCCAATCGCCAATAGCTTCCCTGTCGTATTTTCCTGAATCTCACTGATGGTTTGAAACCTCTTCCCTTTTAAAGGTGACTTTAGTTTTTGGAAAAACCAAATCTGGGCTGTAGTTGGGCTGAGTCCCCTTGGTGATTTGAAGTTTTGCCAAAAAACTCTGCATTAGATACGATGCATGAGGGGACACGCCGTTGTGGTGAGGCTGCCGATCACCAGATGCCCATAGCTGTGGCCTTCTGAATCATGCAAATAGTTTCTGTGGAGGAATGTGCAAACTTAATGCAAAATTTGATGTACATTCGTTGCTCTACTTGCTCAGTTATTTTGAATGTGATGGTCACACAGTACACATGTCACTCAATGGTGTGTATCACTCCCACTGACTAGTACAGAGAAATCTTCATTGTTTGCACATGAACATTCTAGTTCACTGTCCTTGGCTGCCAGGCTACATAGATGTTGTGCAAACTGTTCTCATTATATTAATAGTGGTTGGACTGTTTCGGGACAGACCTCATGTATCAGTCAAATGTGTGATGACACCATGATCTGTCACTTGGACTGAGCTGTGCAGATGACTGAACTAAGACTGTTAACCAACATATGTGACTAATGATTACCAACATATGCTTTCCTATTCAGGACTTTTTTGCGTTGTTATTCCTGGGAAATTATTTCACTAAGATTCAGATTATGAAACTAATTATCAATGTTACTGACAATCCAGCCACAACAAGAGAGCTGGTCAGTTGTAAAGTACCATCAGAGCTATTTTGCTTTTTAATAAAGAATGGGGCAGAAGGATTCTTTTAATATCCTTATTTGAGAATATAACTGACAACATGAAAAACGAAGGGCCTCTATGTTTGCAGGGAGTGTGGGCAAGGCTTTACACAGCAGTCACATCTCATTAAACACCAGGGGACACACTCGGGAGAAGCCCTATTTGCAGGGAGTGGGGACAAGGCTTTACACAGAAGTCATATGTCATCACACACAAGAGGACACACTCTGGGGAGAAGCCCTATGTTTACATGGAATATGGGCGAGGTTTTACACAGCAGTCACATCTCAGATGTTGGAAACTGCCCTGCTTGGTTTCAGAAGCTGTAATCCCCCATTAGGAGACAAAGCTTATCTTCTTGTAGGAGCACCACCTCTGCCCCCTTTCTCTTCACCCTGCTTGGCCCCAGGCAGATGACTGCTTAGCCAATGACAGGAAAGATTCCTCAAAAGAGGGGCAACCTAAGACAGGCACAATCACAGGGCCCTCAGGGAAAGACTTGGGGGGCTATAGTAAAAGGGGGTGATGGCCCCTTGCCCCTCAGCTTTGACATAGCCTGAGTCCTCATTCTGTCTGCAAGAAGTCTCCTATCTCTTGGCTGCCTTACTTCCCCTGCCTGACTTAAGCCTGAAACAATGCCTTAAGCCTGAAACAATGCTGGAGGTGGGTGTGGCCCTGTACAGGAAAGGGCGGGTTCCCCTGAGTGATCAGGCCTAAGAAAGAATGCATAAAATCCTATGAAACCTACTTTGCTAATACCCTCAATTTAAATGACAAGGGTCCAAGCAGGAAGTGAGTTTGTTTCCCAAAGTTTTATGGCCCTTTAACTATCTGACTCTGACTCAGAATAAGCCCTCAGAGTTCTTTGAATGTTATCTATTGTTTTATCATTTCTGCCTGGCAATGACTGATGAGCTTTACATGTACATCCTGTATTCCTGTGCAAATTGAACCCAATAAAAGCCTGCTGAGGTGCTCTCCTCTCAAGAGAGTGGCCAAAGCGCTCTGAAGCATTTTCTGCTCTTGAGAGAGAAGTCACGCTGTCCCTTTTCCTCCACAGGAAAAAACAAAAAACAAAACAGAACAAAAAAAAGCTGAAGGGCTTCTTGCATCATCCAGGAAGGAATTCAGTAGAAGTTT
>PVIA01015127.1:0-23956 GCA_004024845.1 Tonatia bakeri
AGGGAGGGAGGGGAGAAAACACTGGCCGCTTTGAGCTAACCCTCCTAGGTCATACTAGATGTCATCTGCCCTAGTTCCTGGTGGTTTTCAACACCTGACCGCAGAACCCACATGTGCTCAGGACTTGAGCTGCATCCCACTCACGCTCCACCCGTCGCCCAGAGGCAGAGCTCGGCAGTGCTATGTGGTCAGAGAGGATGGTGGCGATGCCACCTGCACAGGCTCGTGGACTCAAGAGAGAGTGAAAGTCCAAGATGTTTCAAAAATATGTATTTTTTAAAAATGCTGGATTCTACAAAGAGAGCCTTCAGTTCCAGAACTCAACATTTATTAACTACAATATTTGTTCACAATGCTGTAAGGTTTTGTAAAACTCTGGAATAAATAAAGGTGAAGTACTTTCCAAATTCATAGGCTGAAATGTAGTATTTTAAAAGAAATAGGCATATTACTTTAAAATATTAGCCACTTTATAAAGTAGGCCTTAATACAGAAAATGATTTAAGAATACTATTTTACAATCTAGCACGGGCCTCTCTGACAAGTGATAGAGAATAAACTTCTTTAAAAAAAATCCAAATTATACCACTTGAAATATTTTGTTCAGGAACAAAATATTTCTCCAAAGGAACCATGAGAGTTTTATTAGAAAGTTTTTAGCCATGTGACTCCTTCTTGGTAGTGTCCTGGCTCCCCGAGCCGCCCAGGAACGGGAGGCTGCTCTGTGCCTGCAGCACCCCCCGCCCCCCCCACGCAGCGTCAGGGAGGTGGGCTCGCACTCACATCCACCACTAGCACTCTACGTCCGGACCAGAGCAGTCTTCACACTTTTGCAAGTTCCAGATTGGTGAGGCCTGAGTGGATGTATTTTTGAGGCCAGTATTCAAAGATCCCCTGGATTAGAGGCAAAGTGAAAACACATAACAGTGTTCTTCACTAAACAGGGACACCCCTGCTTTCATCCTGTCGTGGCGTTGTCCTGTCCTGCTGGCCCTGTAGAAGTCCCCAAATTGGGCTTCTTTAATTATCCCACTCAGAGTGTGGTTGGCCTAAAGGTTTTGGGAGCAGTTAGGTAATGGCACAAAAGATCAATAACCAATTAGAAGGACAGTGGGCGCTCTCCCTGGGAGTCATGTGTCGCCTATCCCTAACATATCCCAGGGGCCCCGCCCCTCCCTCCCCTCCTCCCCACCATCCCGATTTCCCTGCTCTGACCTGACACCTTGCTGCCTCATTTCTCCCTCCCTGCCTTCACTTAATTGGAACCACCCTGGATCCAGGTCTGTGTGTTCCAGGTTGGCTGATAAAAGAGACACCTGATTAAGAACATATTAGGCAGGAGCAAGACTTTGTGAGAGGACTACAATAAAGCTCAGGCAAAGCTGTCGTTTGGAAAACAGGTGCTAAACCCTCCAGCATGGTTAACCGGAAGTCCCAGATCTGGCTGGACTCAGCAGACAAAGCAAAGGGGAAGCAATCAGTTTCAAGATCAAGGTCAGTTCCTCTGCAGAACGTGAATTTTCTTGGTACTAAGCTCTGAAATTTCTCCTACAAATCCTAATAAGACAGACACCGTCACCCTGACTAGGGTGGCTCCGTGGGCTGGATGTCGCCCTGCAAACCGAAAGGCTGCTGGTTCCCTTCCCAGTGAGGCATGTGCCTGGAGGCCAGGCCGCCAGTCTGGGGGCACGCAGGAGGCAACCGATTGTTGTTTCTCTCTCCCCTTTCCAATCTAAAAAGAAATAAACAAAATCTACTAAAGAAGAAAGACGTTGTGATATCAGTGTCTTTGCAACAAAGGCAATCCTGGGTTTCGAATGACCACGTCTGGCATCACTGGTATGTTAAAGGCAGCACCTGAGACAGTAACGTGACAGAGGCTGGGTGTGGCCCGCCTTCACAGCCCCTCCCTGGTTTGGTGTGAGCTAAGGGCAAACCGAAGTATTCGGAGGCATAAACACTGTTACCTACTGCTTACTCATTCTTGAACAATATTTTATGATCCTGATTTTTAAATCTGAAAACTGGTTAGTCGAATGTTTCACATTTCTTAAAGGAAAAGCCTTGTATTCTTTAGTGGGGTTTCAGTTGTTTGTCATTAAGTAACTCCCACGGCAAGTCAGTGGCCCCTAACTTCCCAAAAGTCTCTTTACTGCAGGGAAATAACACGTTTTCTTCTTTCTCTGCTTGTGAAAAGATGTATCTGGGAGCTTGGCAACAAGCGGTGTCCTGCATAGGTCGTTTCTTTCCACGATTTCTCACGGAAAGAGCGTGGCTGCTGATGTTTCGGTCCCTCTGCCAGCAAACACGATAGTCCAGCGACCAGCCGGCCCTGTTTACGGCCCGGCCCCTTCAGCATCTCTGAACGACCCTGGGCGGCTGCCCACTGAGGGCCGCCCCTGTGCTGACACAGGACAGACACTCGGGAGAAATTTCAGAGACTCGACGTGGACTTCCCCAGGGAGGAGAGACCCCCTGACTGACTCTTACCCTTCGTGCTGCGGATCCTCCCCCACAAAGTACACACACACACGCACGAGTCACATTCAGTTTCCTCCGACTCAGGCCCCCAGGTCTTCCTCGGTCTCCCAGACCCAGGGAGACCTGTGGGTTCCAGGCTCAGGACCATCTTGTGGCGGTGGCCTGTGAAGCATTCCCAGACTGCAGGCAGGGACTGTTCCCCACGAGATAGATGTCTGTTGTTCAGCAGACCACACAAACCAAATGTTGGGTCCGGGATGCTTTGAAAATAACAGGTTAAACAAAACTAAACACATTTACATCTTCAACGCCTGACTTTTCCGAACCTTAACACGTACGCCTGTGTTTCCCAACCCTCTCCACACATTTTGAATGTGGGGGAGTTTCCTATACGCATTTCCTGGGACCAGTGCTCCCACAGGAGAGCTCCAGAACTAAAACCAGTCCTGAAGGACACCCCGGTGCAGACCATCTCCGAAGGCAGGGAATTCCGGTCCATCCTCTGTGGTGGACTTGGCGCTGCTCCACCCTACCAGAGACCCCCTAAAAGGGATATGGGCTAATGGGGAGTGTCCCCCAGGGACCCCTGCAGGAGACTGTTTGACCCTCCATCTCTTTCCGCCCTCTCGTCTCTTCCTTCGAAGTCTCTCCCCCTTGCCCCGCCCATGGTTCAGGCCCTTCCGCTTCAGACGGCCGCGGACACACACGAGCACCCCTTGAACCAAAGATCTCCTTCCCTTTCAACTGTTCTAACGCTCCAGGAGGATTTGTCTCACTCTCTTAACTTTGTGCCATTTGAGAATAGAAATAAGGTTGTAATTACCATTGATAATAAGGATGCTAGGGTTATCAAGAAACTTAAATTACTCTCTCAGGGTTTAGCCTTATAAAAAGGTAGAGAGTTAGGCTTTGAAATTTCAGAGAATCATTCAGAGTTCTAGCTATGAATTAGGAATCTTCACCAAGAAGTTTGCATTTATTGGTTATTTTGCATATATGCTTATTTTTACTCAAGCAACATCATTTAATATGCAAATGTGAAGCTCCTTATTTCCTTTGTTTTGTAACAGAACTGTTGGCTATGCATTTATAAATCACGTAGGTTATGTGTTGTACATAATGTTTTATGGTATACAGGTGATCTGTGCATGTATACATTATTTTAATTATTTTCCTCCTGCAAGCATAGGTTTCCTGCTAGGGGTTTGGAAAGGGTTCTGTTCTCCAGGAGCCTGGGATTGTACCTACCACTTGCTGTGCTGTTTATCTGGGAACAATTGACTTACAAGCTTTTAGAATTTCATCAGTTTTAGGCTGAGCACTTCCTACTTTTCACACTAGAGAAAACATTTTTCATATACACACAAAAATGCCAGGGGCATTGATTCTGGCTAGAGCGGAATGAATGGTTTCTTTTGCCAGGAAAGACAAATGGCTATTTAAATACATTCTCCACTGATTAATCCAAACCACAGAGAGTAACATGAAGGACGTGGATCACAGTTTTGGAGACGGGTCCTAGGAGCTGCTGGCACCACAGAGAGGCTCGGTGAAAGGGGACAGTCCTGGGCTCCCCGCACTGAGGTGGGACCTCAGGGATGAGACTGCGGAGTCCCCGCAGTGTGTGCGCCTGCGGTTTGAGAGTGAATGGCGGCTTCTTCAGGAATGTGACCATCGCGGTGAGGAGTACAACATGCTGGTCCCTGTGCAGTCCGCCTGCCTGGCATCCCCTCCCCTTCCCCGGCCCTTGAGTCTCCCAGGGGAGCCAGCCCCACCGGGGGCTCAGTTCAGGTGGTGCCGACCTCTGTCTCTGGCGCCAGGCCTTGCTAATGATAGCAGCGCCTCCTCTTATTCAAGTGACTGGATGCAGGAGTCCCGCCAGGCCAGTAAGGACAGTAGTTCCTGGAACTACTGGGAAAGAAGAGCTGTTTTCCCAGAGATATCTGCTAAAAATGGCAAAACACAGGCCTGGAGCTTTGATTGGACCATCCTGCTGGCATTCTGGGAAATCCTGCCCGAGAGTAAAATCGACATAGAGGAGAGAAGAGCCAAGGGAGGGGATGAGAGGTTCCTATCAACATCCTTTAAGCATCTGGAACCAGCAGGACCTGAAGACAACTCCACAACTGGATTCCATCAGAGGCAGTAAATCCCCTGGTTCACAGAGGTCAGGTTCAGTTCTGACACAGCTAGATGAGGGTCTAAGGTAAATCTATCGATTGAAATGTGGATCCTTTAGCTAAATAAATATTGGGAAAGTGCTGCTTCTACTTACAAACTAAAAAATATTCAATATCATTAAATATACCTTAGGAGTAGTACACAAGTATCATGCAATTTCTCTATAAAATGTGGGGTAAGTTATGGCAGAAGTAAACTCCCATGCTTATCTGAACCATTTTGATTACCCACAGAAACCAGAAACACAGGAAAAGGCGTACTGGGCTCCCGCCGGTGGGACACCACCCGTTGTTGAGTCGCACAAGTAGGGAAGGACCTAACTCACTCAGCCCTAGGTCACTGCAACGGCGACTCTCACAACAGACACATCCGCAGTGGGGGCTCAGGACAGAGCAGGGAGACGCAGAGAGGACTCAGGAACTCTCTGGCCCATGGGCCATTAGCTGCCTCGGACCGGGTCCACAGAAAGCAGTGGAGCCTTACACACACTCACGAGTATTTGAGACAGAAACTTCCCAAATTGACACCCTTACGTGCGCAATGAACTTTGATTTTAAAAACTGCTGACAGGGACCACTAAACTGATTTCCTCAACCACTAGTGATCGGTCTAGAAGACAGAGCAGGTGCTGCGATTCAGAGATGTAAGGCGGTTTGGTTAGACGTCTCATTTGGTTAGTGGTAGAGCTGACACAAAAAGCCAGTGCTCATCCTGCTGTACTGTACCAAAGCAGACAGCTGTTCTCTACACACATTCCCAGACAGCAGGCTTCCGCCAACCCTGAGACAGCCGGAAAGATGATTCGGGTGACAGGCCGGCTATCTGCTTTACCCTGGTACAGGCCAAGACGTCCAGGGCCACTTCCGGACCACTTCAGTGAAAACCCAAGTCCACCGGGGACCTTGAACTGACCTGAATGGGACAGACTGTGGGGTCTGTGCCTGAATCCCCGACAGACAACGCTGAACTGAATGCACGGAGGAGGGTCAGAGGCAGGTTAGTTTTAGGCTTGAAGAAACCCATTACGTTCTTCTCACTCTATCCAAGGAGTAACACCAGACGTATCATCTTTTTGTCGACTAACAGCAGCATTGAGGAAACCCCATCTCCCAGATTTCATTGTGCGGGGGCAGTAGGGGTGCCCTGCAGAGAGCCACAAATCTAATGGTGGTGGGGGTGGTGAGGGAAAAGGCTTCACTGGTGAGATAAGATTTGAGTCTGGCTCAGCGATTACGGAGGTAGGATTCGGAAGGGAGGGTGCAGCAGGGGGGTGCAGACCAGCCCCTGCACGTCGGGGGTGTCCTGCTGAGTAGTTGCTGGCAGACGGGGGAAGGCCGGCAAAGGGAGTAGGGTCAGATTTGGAGGGTGGTGCAAGTCAGGTGAAAGTGAAAAAAAAATAGAGAGACTAACTGGTTAATTAGAATATTTGCTAAATGTTAATTTAATATATTTGGAGAAACACATTTCCATTACTGGCCATCTCTTTCCACATCACGCAAATGTTATGTAAGTTTAGCATCAGCAGCTTAACGCCTATAAACGTTTACCCTGGTTAAATTCCTTCCATATTTTACCTTCCTCAAATTAATCATTAATTACAATTTGCTTAACAACTGACACACAGTAGGTGCTTAGCACATGTTGGTCTCTCTACACATCCTGTCTGAAGTTGTGATGCACTTTCAAGCTTACAGGACAATACGGAATTACCCAGCTTACAGGCACCGTGATGTGCTTTCCAAACTAAAGATTTCAGTTAGAACTCGAAAGGCACTCTCCTACAATGAAGCATCAAGCAAGGTTATCCTGGCATTGCGTACCCCCTCCCTGCCCCTGCCTCCCTCACAAAGTATCGTGCTGTGGTGGCAATGGGCCTCGCTGCTTTAGGCTTAGGGCTGCAGAGCACGTGTCTCCTGACGGGAGGTAAAGGCATCTCCTCATCCGCCCACCGTGCGTGTGCCCGAACCCAGGCACATCAGAGAGGAGCAAAGAACTCTGGGTCGTCTGACTTCAGGGCAATCCACTGGGGAGGGGGAGAAGCCCAGCACTGTGTATCTTCACGCTCCTGAACTCGACTATCCTCGTGATGTGGTAACGACACCCGTTCATGTCACCCTGCAGGCTCCTAAGCACTGTCTAAACGGTAAATGTGACTAACTGTTAACATGTAGCTTTTACTGTGATTCATGCATCTCACCTCCACTTCTCCCATCACCACTTAAAATTAATTGCTGGCTGTCAGAATGTACCTGGAAGACAGAAAAATTCACTGTATGCAAGGCATCAGGAAGACAAAATTAACCCTGCATCACTGCGTTTACAATCGCCAAGGAAGCCTGGAATCAGTTTGGGGCCCGCCGCTGGGAAGCATGGAAGGCTTTATGGAAGGAATGTTGTTTAATGAATTAATTAGTCCCCCCACTTCACTTTCCTTGACCCTCACTCTCCTCTGGCCCAACCCTTGATTTTACCTCTCTTGATCTGGCTCGTTACACATATGCATTTCTGTGGGCCCCTTAAATCACTTTTTGAAAGAAAGTTGAGGTGTGCACGCATCAACTTGCGTCCTGTGTGGGCACCAAAAGCTTCCTGGCGAGGGGACGTGTAATGCAATGAGCTCCCAGATACTGGGCTCCCGGACTGCAGCGGGCACTACAGCTGCTGTTTACCAACGAAGGCTCGGCATCACTCAGAGTCTCCTTCTGAAAAGATCAATGGAATACAAATATTGAATCACTCTAAGTCAGAGGGAGCCAAGCCCTTTAAAGCTGAGAGACACCGCAGGCACCTGGGAAAGGGGTGGGGCAGAGCACAGAGGAAAAATAAACAACTTCTAGATGCCACTGCATAGACAAAAGAACTGTGCCATCTTTAAGAGAAATGTCTGAGGTTTTTAACCTTTCTGAGAGATACCTGAAGTTGCGTCTTAAATACCTAAACGTATGAACACTTTTTCCTTAAACATTTAAAACACGGCAGCTGACAAGCACAGCTCTGCAACTTCAGGAGTTCAGGACAGCAATGATCGAAACAGGAGAAAAACTCTGAACACCCCCAGAGGAAACTGCACCCCCCAAATGTGCACAGCAGGCCCTGCTCAAGGACCGGGACCTTGAGCTGAGCACTTGACTCCCAGCAGTCAACAAGGGCTCCCCATCTTTCACTCAGGAAACTTCCCATGCCAACCAGTTCTTTAACTTCCCCCTCTTTCTCATGTGAGGCAGACATTCCCGGTTCCATCGGTTATCTGTGTCCCCCGGAACGGCCCGCCGTGGAAGTACTGCAGCGGGGACCTCCACCGCTATGGATGGGGAGGCCTGGAGGGGTCCTGCACAGAAGCCTGAAGAAAACAATACAAGCCTGTTTTGGAAAAACTGATGGAAATCCTTAAATGATACAATACTGTTATTAACTGTGGCCTTAAATACTGCATTTCAACTTAGGTTACAGGGACTGTAACGAGTCAGGATGGCCAAACCGAGGTCCCTGGAAATACGTAGTGGTCCTCTTGCTTGTGTTCATTACCAAGCTGAAGTTATTTGGGAAATGCAGATCCTGTAAGGAAATGCTATGTTCTAGAACATTAAATATTATTGCTCCCTAAATCAAATATAAAGAGAAACACAAGCTTATTTGCTATCGTCTAATTCTGGTCTTAAAGTAATAAATATTTGCCTATAAACACACACCAGGCAAAGTGCTACTGCTTCACGGATCTTGATCAGGTTCCCAGGCAATAGTTTCTCCCTGTGACACAGACTCTTTAAGCGGCAAGAGAAAAGAACAGCTAGACGTTTACCACATATGACGCAATTTGCTGGGAACACACATTTAAAGTTTTGGGTTTGGGCCCCACTGGTGAGAAAACCGTACTGCGCTGAGCCAACTACGAGGGGCGTTTCTGTGAGTACCTGCATGAGCACTTTACTAATCAGAGGCTCCAGGCCCACAGACATCAACCAAGCACAGTGCACAAAACATAAAACAGTTTAAAATTGTCATCATTCTCTGGTGAAGCAACTGCTTAAGACGATAATTTGCAAGAGTACTATAGTTTCAGAAATTTATTTCCCTGCCTACTTTGTAGAGAAATTTGTTTTGAGCCTGCAGAAATCTGTGGAGATTGAAAAACACCCAGGCAGCGCTGACGGCCTCTAACGTTTGCAAGACCTAGGAAACCAGATCACGAGGTCCTATAAAAGCCAGAGGGCCCACCTGCGCTTGGCCCGGGGAAGCCAGGGTCCGGGCGCCTCTCCTGCACC
Source organism: Tonatia bakeri (assembly GCA_004024845.1). Taxonomy (NCBI): domain Eukaryota; kingdom Metazoa; phylum Chordata; class Mammalia; order Chiroptera; family Phyllostomidae; genus Tonatia; species Tonatia bakeri. The sequence goes on from PVIA01015127.1 coordinate 8,925, forward strand.
AGGTGTGCAGGTAAGCAAAGCTCTCAGAAGTTCTTCCAAACCTTCAGTCTCTGAACTCAACCAACTTTCCCCGCCGAGTTCTACGCACGGATTAATAAAGCGTTCATTCACTCCATTGGCCTGCTAGGAAAGGCAGCCTCCAACCGCTGCGTCCTGCAGAGGCGCCCCGGCCCAGCGGCTCTCTTCCCGCGGAGGGGGCACTGTCCCGGCCCTTCTCGCTCTCCCTGCACCCCACCAATCCGGCACCTGTTCCGGCCCTTTACGCCGCGCCCCGCTGAGGCCGAGGGGGCACCTCTCGCCCCTCTCTCCCCACGTCCTGACGAAGGGGCACCTGTCCCCATCCCTCTCCCCGCCTGGGGGGCACCTCTCCCTGTCCCCGCCCGCCCGTCTTCCTGCGCCCGCAGCGAGAGGGAGTGCTCCATCCGAAAAGCCCGCCTCGCAGACAAAAACCAGCCGGCCGCCCACTGCCCCCAGCGGCCGCCGCGACTCGGCCACTCCCCGCACGCGCGCCCACCAGTCACTCACCCCAACATTCCTAATGCCCCGCGTACACATTCATGTTCTCACACCCACTCCCGCCCTCGGAGAAAGACGCGCGCGCTTAGCCTCGCTCCCTAAACCCGCGTGACCTCACACCCACTCCGCGCACAACTGCAGACACACGCCCCGTCAACACACGCCCACCCACAGTCCCTCGCGCCTCAAAACGCACTCAGCACCTCGCTCTCCACCAGTATGAGCGCTTAGGCTCCCGCTACTCCGCGAACACGCGTGGCCGCACACTCGCTCCTCAAACTCGCGCGCTATCTGCACGCGCCCCGCACACTCATCCCAACGCCCCTTCGTCACTCACACCCTGCCAACACATGCCGTCTCCCACGCGAACTCACGCGTCAAAACACACTCCTCCCCCGCGTAAACAGGCGCGCCCCTCACCTTCCGCACCCCCCTCCTCCACACACGCGCCTGTCCTCGCACCCACTTCTCACACCCGCCTGCTCAATGTAAACACGCGCGCCCCCCGCCGCGAGCACGCGTGCTCCCCACTCCCCGGCCACGGCGCGCGCGCCCCCGGCCCCGCCCCCGCTCGCCCTGGCTGCCCCGCGCGCCCCCGCCGGCCGCCGCCCTCGACCGCACGCCCAGGGCCGACTCTCCCCTCCACCACACGCACACTCACTCGAACTCGGGGAGCACGGCCACCACTCCGTCACGCTGGCGCCGAGCCGCCCAGGTCTTCCTCCTCCCGCGCGGCCCCGCCCGGCCCGGCCTCGACAACCCAGCCCGGCGCGACCCGCTGAGCTCCACACACCGCAGCTGGAACGACTCGGGCTCCGGGTACCGCTGTCTCCCCGCCACAGCCCGAGTGCGCCGCCCGGGCCAATGGCGGGGCGCGGCGGTGAGCTCACCGGCCTCGGCCCCGCCCGTGGGCCAATCCGAGGGCGCAACGTCACCTGGAGCTGGGCAGAGGCAGGTGTGGGGCGCGGAGCCGCTAGGCGCGGGGACTGCGCCGGAACTGCGCCCGAGCCGCGCGGCGCCGCGCTGGACGGCGGCTGGCCGGGCCCTGAGGGTGCGGGCGGAGCGCGGCGGCACGGCCCCAGGCCCCTCACGCGAGGTCCCAGCGGGCCACAGCCCCTCCCTGCGGCACCGCCGCGGTCCCCGCGCAGATTCCGGGAGGCTCCCGGCGGGGGTGGGGGGAGCCGCTGTGCTCTGCTCGAGGGCAGGGACGGTTCGGAGCTCGACGGCAGCACCCGGGCCGAAGGCCCCTTGAAGCCTCCTTGGGGGCCCCCGCCCTGGGGCGGGGGTGCACGGTCTGCGTGTTTTGACCCGCGGAGCCGCCCGGCGCCCGGCCCGAGGACTGCTGGCCCCGTGGCGCCGTCGAGTCTGCGTGAGAGACTCGAGCCCCTGGACCCCTGCGTACCTGGGCTTTGGCTTCCGGCGCGGCCCTGGCGCACCCTGCAGCGGCGTCGGCGTCTGCAATGCAGCCGCGGGAGGAGCGGCACTGCGCTGCGCTGAGCCGCGAGCGGGGGAGCGAGGAAGGCTGGGCGGGAAGGAGGGGCGCAGGGCGCGGCGAGCCGGCCGACGGCGGAGGAACCGGGCAGCGCCCAGAAGAACCCGAGAGCACAGGGCGGGTCCCGGCTCTCGAAGGCGAAGGGGCCCCAGGGCGTCGGACAGGGCGGGGCCCAGGATGGTTGGGCAGTGACGGAGAATAGCGGCTCCCCTGGGAGTTCAAGAGCATCCTAGGCTCCAGTTCCCGAGCTCCTTAGCTGGAGTTTCAGGGCCTCCGCCCACTCCTCGGGTTTAACCCTGGTGTCCAAAAGTTCTGGCTTCGGCTTTCTCACTTGGATAGTTCTGCATAATAGCCTCCCGCCTCTCATCTGCCGCCTCCGGCTTCCCGCCCCAAGCCCTAGCCACACCTCTCCTTTAAGGCTATCTCCCAGCAGCCTTCGCAGGCATCCCAAGTGGACACCACCACCTCTTGTGTTTTCCACATAAAATCTATAGCCCTGATATTATTCAATTCTCTCCACTCCCCACCCTGGTCGTGCACAGAGTGCTTGACCCACACAGACTTGTGATGAAGCCATCTTTTTTCCTTCATATTGTCAGTTACCTTTGAAATCGATTGTCTCCTTTCTGTCATCTGGGTTCAAAGAGTCTCCCATTAAAAGACGGGGCGGAGTCTCTTTTCTTTCGACCCTAGCCAAGCACCCACTAAAACAACCACAGAATTTTGCATAGCCCTTCAGCCTGTGCAACCAAAAATGAATGTTAGAGGCCAAGCCAAGGACACCCCAGGTGAGGCTGGGTCCTGTCCTGTGCCACACCTCTGAGCCAGGAACGCAAGTGGGTCGCATGAGGTCCCACTGTTGGGGATTGACCACCGATTTTAAACCTCAGAAAGTCCCTCACCAGTCCTGGTAAAGTCAGAACATCCGGAGACTCGCAGCCCTGCCCCAACAAGTCCTCATGTTGCTGTCCCCATCTGCCTCTACCCACTCTCATGGCAAAGGACCCCTGCAGCCCCACCTCTGCTCATACACCCTCTCCCCTCTTCCTCTGCCAGACGCACTCCTTTCCATTCATTAAGGCCTGACTCCAAAGCACCGCGTCCCACCCCGTGGCTTTTCCTGACGCTCCTAGCAGAACTGCCCTGGGAGGGTAGTTTCAAAAATGCATTCACATTACTGCACACAGTAAGTAGGTTCTGTTTGTCTCGGGGGCAGCGGTGGAAGCGCTGTAGCCAACGACAAGGGCTCTAGACACAAGCCGCCTAGATTCAGTTACATTCTCCCGTTCGCCAGCCGTGCCTGACTCGCCGTGTCTTCCTGTCTGTGGGTGAGAATTAAATAAGTCAACACATGGACGCAAGGTGCCTGGCACCTAAATTAGCTCTTGTTGCTATTAGAAGCCAGGGCATCTTGGTGAGGTGGGTAGTGACCGGAAAGAGGGGCTGCTGGTCTGACCATGTTCTGGTTTTGCCCTGGGCACTGGTTTCAGTTTGTGACCCGACAGTGTGGTTTGTGATCTGACTGTCACAAAGTTATGAATGGGGCAATCTTCCATAAGTATATGGATATAGATGTTAATGTTAATAGAAGGTGTTTTTGAAAGTTAGTTCTTACTACCTAAAACCGAAACAGCTCTAACCTCCTTGAGAGCAGGAATGAAGCCACCTTCTCCTGGCACCTTGCACAGTGCCGGGCATGCTGCATGTACTGAGCTAGTGGTTGGTGAGTTACTCTGAACGGATTGTGAGCGACAGAGACCAGCTGGGGAGGCGGGGTGATGAAGAGCACCTGGACCCCAGGTGAAGCGGCGAGTCCCTGCAGACTTTTGTATCTTTCACGTGGGGAGGATGTTGTTCTTGGATTTACTGAAAAAGGCAGGGGCTCTGCCCTGGGTTCAGACCTGGGCATCCCAGCTGCCTGGGAAGGGGCTTCAGGGAACCCCTGACCCTTCTTCACCTTTCCTCCAGCAGCCCCATGCTCACGTGGCATGTGAGAAGGCAGAGTCATGGATGCTCCAGCCCACTGGCTGTGCTCACGTGACAGAGGCGGGCTCAGCAGCCGGGCAGTCTCCTTTTAGGCAGCCTGAGTGGCAGTTCTGCGGGAGAAACATCCCCTTACTGTTGCTTGGGTGGGGCCATCCTCCTGCTGGGAGACCTGACACTCTGATTCCCCACTGCACCTCTGTCTCGGGTGGAGGCCACCAGAGTGAGTGCCCTCCTTGGGCCCATGCTCAGGGAGTCGGGCAGAGCTGGGTGGGGTGAGCCAGACAGTCCTGAAGCCGGCTCAGAGCTCTGACAGCACGCTAGGATGGAGCACCCACAGGCTGCCTTTCCTCCTGGGTATTCATGTTTCTTGTTTCAGGTTAGGAAATGACAGGGTAAGGCATGTGTGTGCTTCAAGCAAATCATTACACTGGATTTTATGGAGCTTTGAGTATACCTGGGTCATTTTTAAAAAACAGAGAAAAGGAAAAATTTTGCCCAGTTGTGAATCCACTTGGAAGCACCCAGACCATGTGCAAGTGTTGCCCCTTAAAGCAGACACGGCGAGTCCTTACTGCAGCCCTGACCTCTGCGGAGGGCCCCGTGATGAACCGAGGGGGTGGAGGGGCTACTGTGGGTGAGGAAGAAGGGAAGCACAGTATCTGCCTGCTCTCACACCACACACCCACCTACACTGCTGCTGTTTCTCCTGTGAGTTGGATACTGTATAGATGAAGAAATGAAGAATTTCACGTTGCAAGCCGGTGCTCATTCTGCCCTACCAGGATGATTCTCCGAGCTCCCAAAACTGTTAGATCATTTAGGTGCCATTTGTTGAAGAAGGCAGTCTGGAAATTTCCAGGAGCCAGTGACCTGCCCACCACATTTTTCCCCCCAGCCGCAGCAATCATGAAAGCCTGTTTACGTACAGATGTAGCCTCTGCCAGGTCAGGTCCCAGAGTGACTGGGATAAGCAGAGCCGTTCTGACCAACTGGCATTGAACTTGGAACATGAATGAGAAGTCAACCACTGAGACTGAGTTGTGCCATAACCTTGTTGCTCCTCTCACAGGAAACCAAATATGTTTCTGCATATGTCAACTTCTAATAAAAAATCAAATAGGACTCCTCTCAAATGAAATAACAATTTAAAAATAAGTGCAGGATGCTATTTCGTGTATCTTTAAGGAATGAAGAATTTTTTTTAAAGATTGTATTTATTTTTTTAGAGAGAGGGGAACGCAAGGAGAAAGAGAGAGAAACATCAGTGTGTAGTTGCCTCTCATACACCCCCTACTGGGGACCTGGCCTGCAACCCAGGCATGTGCCCTGACTGGGAATCCAACTGGCGACCCTTTGGTTCATGGGCCAGTGCTCAGTCTACTGAACCATACCAGCCAGGGCAGAAAATGTTTTAAATGTTTTTAAAAACTATAGGTACGGGTAACAAAGCAATTCAATAGAGAAAGAAGAGTGTTTTCAACAAATAGTGCTAGGACAACTGGCTATCCCCAAGCTAAAGAATGAAGCTGGATGTCCTACCTCACACCATATATAAAAATTAACTTAAAACAGATCAACGACATGAATGTAAGGGCCAAAACTGAAAACATCTTGGAAAGCATAAAGGTAAGTCTTCCTATCCTTGGATTCGGCCACTGTTTCTTAACCAAGATATCAAACGCATAAGCAACCAAGGAAAAAAAATAGATAAATTGTACTTCATCAAAGTTAAAAACCTCTGTGTGCAAAAGGCACCACAAACAAAGTGAAAAATTCAACTCGATGAAGGGGAGAACATATTTGCAAATCATATCTGATAAGGAACTGGTGTCTAGGACATAAAAATAATTTTGCAGCTCAGAAATGAGAAGACAAATAACGCAGTTCAAAGGAATGGACAAGGGGTCTGAACAGACACTTCCCCAAGCAAGATGTACAAACAGCCGACAAGCACAGGGAAGACCAACATCATAGCCAATGGGGCAGGACAGGACCAAACCACATGGAGATGCCACTTGCAGCCCATGGGGATGGCGGGAACCCGCACGCCCTGCTGGGGGCACATCAAATGGGGCAGCTGCTCTGCACGGCAGCCCGGCAGTTCCCCGAAAGGCTGATTAATCACGGACTTACCATGATACCCCACATCCCCGCTCCTAGGTATATGCCTGAGAGAAATGAAGAGGCACGTCCACACATACGGACATTTATTCGGCACTGAAATGGAAAGCACTGGTAAAGCCTACAATGTGGATGGACCTTGCAGATGTTACGCGGAGTGAAACAAGCCAGAGAGAAAAGACCAAATGCTGTGTGATTCCATTTACATGAAATGTCCAGAGTAGGCAAGTGTACAGAGGTCGAAAGTAGATTGGTACTGGGGTCGGGGAGAGGCCTGGGGGAACAGGGCAGGACTGTTAATAAGGATTTTTTTTTGGGGGGTGGGGATAAAATGTTTTAAAAGTAGATTGTTGCGATGAGTGTGCAACTCTGTGAATATACTCAAAACTCTAAACTGTACACTTTAAATAGGTGAATTGTGCGGCATGTTCATTATACTTCAATACAGTTCAAGTCCGTATAACTCAACACACACAAGAAGAAGAAGAGGGGGGAAAGAATGAAATATAACAAGAATCAGTAGGTCAACTTTAGAAAGAGCACTGAGCAGTAGGGAAAAGAGGGCCAAGGTCAGGAGGCCTGGTGACCCTCGTTCACTGTGCCCGTGTCCAATCCTGCGTGGGAGGCAATGGCACAAGGAGAACCGGGCAGACAGGCCCTGCTCAGTGAGGGGACAAGCCAGGCCCAGGGGAGGCACTGAACCATGTGATGGTGACCCTGAGAGCAGAGCAGGTCAGAAGACGGGTCGTTTCCCTAGCTATGTGCCACAGGACGAGGTCCCCAACCCTCTAGATCGGGGTGTGGGCATTGGGCCCTGACCTGGCAGGAGCGGCCTTGAACTGGGGCCAGGAAGCTCCAGCATTCGGGTCTGAGGCAGCATCAGGGTTGCTGTTGGCCTCTGCCTGAGGCAGGAACCCAGTGAGCCTTCGGAGACACCGCTGAGTGCACTGTGGCCTGATGGAGTCACGCCTGGGAGTGGGCGGGTTGGCCAAAAAGTAGCATCCAAAGGCCTTTACTGAGATGGCCAAGCTCAGCTGCCCTATTAAGTCGATACCATTTTTTAAAATGTGGGAACCTGCTTAAAGGTAAATGAGTGGATGCCTCATAGGTGATGATAGTTGAATAACCCAATATTTACGCCGAAAACCGCTCTGAAGTCACTGAACTGGCAGCTGCTGCCACCACAGGCAGAAGCTCGTGCACCAGTGACTAGAGCTGGGAAGTGCCCCTTTCAGGGAAGCAACTAGCTGGGACCGAGGACTAATAATGACTGAGGTCACAGGGGAGGAGCTGTGGTGTCACGTCAAATGGTGTTCCAAGCTCCTGGAAAGAAAAGAGCAATCGGAAGGGAAGGCAGGATTGGAGGCACAGGCAGGTCACATTGCAACCATCCCGGGCCCCTGGGGAGGCCGAGCTGCCACACGCAGTTCAGGGCAAGTCTGAGACACCAGGGTGCTAAATGCCACGGAGCGCCACAAACAGTGGCCTGTGAGCAGAACAGCTATGCTACTCGCACATGTGTACACCGCCCTAGTGGGTCCCTCTTTGACACCCTGGTCACATTCCACTGGGTGCCCTCACGGTGCAGCCGGGACCCCACACAGAACGGTAGCTCCCTGGCTTTGGGACCAACGACGCTGAAAACACTGAGAAACACCTTCCACTTCAAAGAGCAGTCCCCTGGGATGCTGTCACAAGAAACGTGGCCACACCCCACGATCCTCCTGGCTTTAACTAACTTTCAAGTAACTTAGAATAATGCCGGGCTTTCCACCAACTACCCAGTGGGCACCTACCCCCTTTCTTCCTGGGAGACAGCCCGAGGGGAGGGATAAGGGATGCAGGCAACCTGGGGCCCCACAGGTTCAGACTTCCTGCTGCTTCGCAGCTCTCTGCTCAGAGCTCCTGCTGGCCTGCACTTTTCAGAGATAGGAGGAAAGGCTTGTCCTGAACGAATCGGCCATGTCAGGTGTGTGGGCTTCGAGTGCCTCAGGCCCATCTCCCAGCGCGGTGGCCTTCTGGGCTCACTCCACAGCACCTTCGTGCAGGCTCCACTCGGTGCCGCCCGCTGGACCTTCCTCCCAACAGCTTCAGCTGTTCCCAGGTGGCCCGGGCCCGGCCTTCTGATGGCAGGACAAACTGCATCGGGCTTATGAGAGGAGAGCGTGGGTGCGTTTCTATGCCCTGAGAGTCACACTGAATTACGTGTTAGCATCGCAGAGGATGGCCGAGTGCGGCGTCCATACATCTTCCCTTTCTCTTGAAGGTGAATTATTGAGCAGAAACGCTCTTTGCCCAGGTCTCCACCTTGGCTTTGAGATCCCTGTGTGCACCCGGCTGGTCACCATTTGCAAAATCGGCTCCATTCCCGTGGGTGTTGGGGGGACCGAGAGGAGGGCACTGGTTCTGGGGCTTCCTCCCCCAACCCCCAACACTGGAGGCGGGGGTGGGGCAGGGGCAGAGGGGGGAGAAGCCGGAGAGAGCCAGGGGTGCCAACTGCAGGACGGAGGTGGGCGGCAGCCTCACCCTGCTCTGGGGCGCAGGTGAGTGATTGAACGAGGTAATTGAAATCATATGTTAGAATAATAACCTTAGCCATCAAAGGCGCCTAGAATTCTCATTTAACCTCACATTTGGATGGACCAATCTGTAATCCAGTTAATTTCACATCTCTGCCCACAACAGCTTGAACTTTGCACAATATTCTCCGTGGAAGACAAAGTCTTCACTCAAACCATTTTCCATCATGAAGCGTGTTTCTGGACTGAAAGCACTGGAGGACCACAGTAGACCCGTGAGGGGCGACGCAGACAGTAACAACTACAACGAAACCCATCTCCTCTCTCTGCAAGGACAGCAAAACCAGTTGTCCTGCTGGGCTGAGGGGGGCGGAGGTTGGTGGGGGCAGGGGGCGGGACACCCTTCTGCGCAGTAAAGCATTTAACCTTAACCGGGAGAGGTCTGGCCCTTGTCCTTGCCTTCTGGGGGGTGATTGCTAAGCCCCTGGAATGTCATGCGTTGTGAGAGTGACTTTTTTTTGCCTGGGGGCCTTGGGTCACTGGATAGTCTAGCCGTGTGGTTTAAGGGAGGGACTAGCCACCTGGGATCGTTGTAGGGGGCGTGGCCACGCTAGAAGGACCAACTACGTGCCTATGGAGTTCTGTCAACACTCTGGACACGGAGGCCCAGGGGTGCTCCTGGGTGGGCCGCACCCCAGGAAGCATCACCACACATCGAGGCTGGGGGTGGGGTCATGCTGCCCACGACACACCCCCCAGCCCCGTGGGGAAAACATGGGAACTGGGCTCTGTCCCAGGCAGCTCTCCCTCCGTGGGCTCCCATTTGCACCATTTCTGTGGAATCAACCGTGTCTGTGAGTTCAACAGCTTCTGTGGCTCCTGTGGGTTGTCTTAGTGAGTTATCGAACCTGAGTGTGGATTGTGCTCCCTTCACATGGCAGTTGGCCAGATCTCCCACATTCTCCTTCAGGTGAGGGGCACTCCTCTGGGCGAACAGTCCAGTTTTCACACAGAATCAGCCCGTCAAGGGCATTCTCTCCCTGACGGGGGCGCGGAGCGGCTCCACCTGTCCCTCCCATGTGCTCCCTAAGGTGCGGAACCTGTCCCTGCCGAGCACTCGCCGCACCACACGTGTGGTCCGGTTTGCCTTGTGTCCTGCACCTGAGCTCCCAGGGGCTGCGTGTGCCCAGCTGGTATATTAGCCCCAGGCCCAGCTGAGTAACAGTCAGGTGGCTGTGCTCAGAGGGTACCTGTGACCACTGGGCAGTCTTCTACCAAGGCTCCTTCTTCCACCAGGGCCTCTGACCTCTTTGCGGGGTGAGGCACCGACCTAAGAATGACAACTGGAGGTCACAGGTGCCCGAGCAGATGGGTCCTGTGAGGTTTCAACAGGGCCGTTACTGTGAAGCATGTGGTGTGGGGCCTGGCTGCTGCGGCCCACGTCATTGTCGCAGCCTTGCACCTGGGTGCAGTGGGACTCCGTGGGGGTGGGGGTGGAAAGGCAGGTGCCCGTGGCCCGACTCTGCTGTTCATTCCTCCTCCCACCCCGTTCATTCATTCTCCAGGCTAAGCAAAGAATAGGTCGGGTGACAAGGGAGTCAGAGGGCCAGAAGAGGCCCTCTTCTGAGCCCAGGACTGTGACGTACCATGAAGTGACTTGCTGAGCACCTGGCTGGCACCTACCAGTCCCCCTCTTTCCTGAGGTCAGGGGGTGGGCAGGTCTGAGCAGCTCAGGGAAGAGATTTGCTTTCCCTTCCTATTCCAACTCCAGCGAGCTGAGGGCAGAACCCTCTGTTCTCAGCAGCTGGCCCCGAACAGCGATGAAGACAGCCTGCCTGGGCACATTTAGTAAAGGTGTCGGGGCCCAGCCCCCGTGTTCTCATCTTGGGTCATCTGCCTGAAGCAGGGCTGGCTGGCTTGGGACAGCCTCCCAGCCTGGTCCTGACGTCAGGAACGCCACAGCCTTTTCAAGCTGAGGTCAGTTAGCAATGAGAACAGCGGTCACAAGGCCCATCCATCCATCCACCCGTCCATCCCTGGAAGGAACACCCATTGAGCACTGACTGTGTCCTGACTCTCCCCAGTGATAACTAAGACTAGAGCCTTGGCTCGGGACTCAGCATGTTCTCCCCTTTGTGTTTCATCCACACTCCTTGACCCCTGCCATCCAATGCCACTTCCGTGTAGCCATGTCACATGCTTCTCCCTCCTGCCCATGTGTGTATCTGTGCTCAGAATGCACTTGCTATTGACTTTGTGCGCGGGTGTCCCAAAGGTCCATCAAACTCCACCCAGCTTGTGCCTGGTCCTCCCCAGGATGAGTGACCCGAAGCCCCCACATCGAACCCACCTGCAAGCCTACTGACGCCACCTCCTAAATGCCTCTTGACTGTCCCCTTCTCTTCAGAACCTCCAAGTTCAACATGATCTCCAGCCCGGAGGATTGAATGGTCTACCCACACCTGTTCCGGCACGCCTTCTGCCCACTCTCCATAGCGCTTCTCCAGCTGCAAACCCGGCCATGCTGCCACCTCTCAGACCCCCAGTGCCTGCCCCCTCCTTGGGGATAAAGCCTGGCCCACTTGAGTGCCCCCTGCCAGGCCGGTCTGCCCTTCGCCTCCCTCTCTGCCCCCATGGCCTTTGAGGGCTCCTTCCCACCACAGGCTTGCTGTGCATGCTGCTCCCCATGTCTGGAAGATGCCAGCTGCCCCTCTTCAGGGAGTTAACCTGGCTCCTCCTGTGGTTCTGGTTCTCAGCTGAAGGGTCACTTCCTCAAGACGCTTTCCCTGACATCCCTGAGGAGTGGCCCCTCCCCCAAGTCGGTACAAGCTCCCCAAATGCTTCTTTGCACAGAGGCTTGGGGGTCAGGCCTGGTTCCCCCTAATGGATGAGCACAAGACCCTCGTCTGTTTTTATTCATTGGTTTTGATTCCACCACTGAGCCCAGCACCCGGCACCTGGTGGGGTCTCTGCTAATACTCAGTGAGCACACGACCGCGAAGAAGAGAAGATTGCTGACGCAGGAATTTACAAAGCAGGTACTGAAGCCAAGTCAGAAGAAGGCACCCTGCCCCTGGGGGAGGGGGATGGGATGGGATGCTCAGCTCCACAGTGGTGGGGGCAGGGCTCGGGGTAGAAATTTTCAGCAGGGTGGTTCTTTGACCCATCCCAGGGAGAAGACCCCAGGCCAGAGGGAGTAGCACGTGCTCAGAGGCGAGAAACAACGCGGTTCACTCGGAGAGGCCCGGGCACTGGAGTGGGACGGAGGGCAGAGGGTCACGCAGGGGGCCGTGAGGGCTGACCATGAGCGGGGACAGGCACGGCCGGCTCGCAGGGAGAGGGCTTGTGTCCCATGAGGGGGAGTTAGGGTTTATCCCCACCTTCCCAAGGAGTGGGTGGCCACTCCCCTCCCAGCAGCCCTGGGTGTCCGCCTCCAACAGACCTCACCACACCAGGCTACAGGTGCTGGTGCCCCTGCCTGTGTCCTCCAGTGGGCAGGACTGGGTGTGGTGCCTGGCACACCCTGTGCCCTGTCAGTCCTTTCTGAGCGCTTCACGACATGTAGCGTGGGTAGAAGCACAAGCATTGGGAGGCCCCAGCCCAGGGACGCAATGACAAAGGCCTGAGATAGGAAAATGGCAGAGGGACCCGGGAGGAGGAAGCCCTGTGGGCTTTGCAGGTCCAGACTGCCAACTGGGGAGAGGGTCACAGGGAAGGGGGAAGTGGGGGCAGAGGACGCTTCCAGCTCTGGGGCCAGACGCAGCATGGCTGTAGCTGGGAGCAGAGGCTCGGAGGAAGACTCTCATTACGTGGAGGTCCAGAGCAGGCAGATGGGGTCGGGCCACCTGGGTGTGACACTCTGTGTACCGCCAGCTGGCTGCTATGTCTGAGTGTCCTCATCTGCAGAGTGGGGACCTCGCAGTTTGCTGAGTCCACATAAATGCTCTTCCATGTGTTTCAGACAAGTGGACGCAGCTTGGAGCTGCTTAAGAAACACAAGATGTCACCAGCTCTTCTAAACGTGGGCTCCATCGACCAGGCAGTGCTCCCTGCTCACTTCCCAGCACAGCTCTGCTTGGGCAGCAGAAAGGACACTCTGTTCCCATTTGCCCCAGGGGCTTGGGGCACAGGGCGGAGCCAGGTGTGAATAGCTATCCAGTGGGTCAGGGCAGGTGAGCATGGGCCAGCAAAGAAACCACAGCCCAGCGCAGCAGGCCGGGCTCCAGCCCGCCTCTTGCCCACCTGGCGTCCTGGCTCCCGGAGTGTCGCTGGTTCTGGGCACGCCGGAGATGGGCAGGGAGACAGGAGGAAGGAGAGCAGGCCCAGCTAGGAGTGCGGAGGTGCTTCTGTCTGTTCGGCTCTTGCCGTCGCGCATACCCACTCCAGGAGGATGGGGAGGCTGGAGGATGAGACAGTGGAGTTCCCCTCGAGTCTCCAGGATTCTAAGTTTGTGTCTGGCATGTCGAGTATTTCCACTCTGCCACTGACTTTTTACAATGTTTCCTGTGGTTCTTCTTAAACACAGCATGTGACACACACCTACCTGTCCCTTTCTTTTTCACACAAAGGACTCCGAGTGCACAAGTGCAAAGCCTCAGCAGCTTCCTGCGGCGGCGGAGCCGCCAGTCCTCAGCCCGTCTGACTATTTGGTGGAGTGCCCTGTCCTCACAGAAGCGGGGCTGCAAGGTCGCTGGGCTGCTTGGAAGGGATGAGAGACGTGTGTATTTTTAGGAGCTTTTAGAAGGAGAGGCCTTGCTCTTGGCCCCAGCCAGGGGCTGTTTTTGCCTTCTCAGTCCTGCCAGGAGCTGGACTGGGGGGTGGGGGGACCTCCAGGTCCCTGCTTCTCCTGGAGAATGCACCAGCCCCTGCTCTGTCCCAGGCTTTCTTCCTTGCTGCTGATGGGCTGAATCTCACAGTCTCAGACTGTTGCTCTCCATTGCTGCAAACACAGATCAGCATCTCTGCTCTTTCCTAGGAAGGTAGATCCTGGGGGCCACATCCCAGGAAAGACTACGCCAGCTAGCCAAACGCTGGCCTGGTCGGGCAGCATCCTGCTCCTGCTGGTCCCTCTGAGGTCTCAGTTTTGCCAGGAGGCTTGCCTTTGAGGCTCTTGTCTCCCGGATCACAGCTCATCCACGTCCAGGTGATGTGGTTGGATGATGGCAGCCCGACACAGCTGACCTCGGACATGTGTCATCGCTCTGGCAAGGTTGACAGGCCGTGTCCCAGCCGCATGCATGCACGGCAATGAGGCGGAAGGCTGAATGCCGTCTCCAGGGCATCTCACATCCACACCCGTTTGGGGGTGAGTCACAGTTTGCTCCCACTTTGGGGCTTGTCTCTGGTCCCTGTGCTCCGATGGGAACAATGGAGCGTTTTATCCTTGGCACTCAGAACAGGGGTGGGATGTCGCCAAGTCTGGGGTCCAGGGAGATGTCTTCCTGGGGTGCGCAGGCCTATCAGAGGGCTGACTGGGCCAGCACCGGAGGTCAGGCAGGACAAGCAGGGCCCAGGTCCATCCCTCTTGCTCACGAGGAGGGGAGAGGTGGTGGAGACGCCGGATCTCCTGTGCTCGGGGAGTGTGCGAGGCTCCTGGCCCTTCCTGTCGGCCCAGCTGGTGGCTGGCCACAGCTCTGAGCTCCCAGACAGGCTGGGTGCCCTCTTACCTGGTGTTTCCAGCCACTTCTCTGGGGTCTGCAAACTCACGTTGCTCCCTCTGGCCGTAACCCTTCCTATGCACTGTTTCCTTTACTCGGAATGCTGTGCCCGCCTCTCTTGGCCCTGGATGTGGCCACCATGACCTTCTTCTTGAAAGGCCCTCCCCCAGTCTCACCGGGATCACACCCTCTCCCTCTTCTTGGCTTGCCGGCTGCTTCTGCTCAGCCTCCTTGCCAGTCCCTTTTCTGCTTACACCCAGAAAGTCCTGCGGGGCCGTGGCTGACCTGCACCTTCCCATGGTGCCATCGCATCCAGGCCTGTGACTTTAAAGTCCCCGTCCAGGCTATGGACTCCCAGGTGTCACTGCCACCCTGGACCTCTCCGTGGCCTGCAGACCTCCAACCCCCACTGCACCCCTGGTGACTCTAACGGGGCTGCCAACCCAAACAGGACCAGGACCAGCCTGCTTCTTCTCACTCCCCCACCTTGGGAGATGGACCACGGACCCCAGCTGTCCACGCCCCACACCCAAATGTGGCCCATCCTCCATCCTCACCCTCTGTGTTCCAGTCACCAGCTGGACCCTGGGCCACACCCCCAAATGTCCCCACACCGTCCCTAGGATGCATCGTTACTGCCCCCCGAGAGCTGCCATCAGCTCTCCCTGTGTGATGCAGGAGTGTCCCATGGTCTGTGGCCAGTGGAGACACAAGTCACTCCCCACACAGCAGTGGGCGCTC
>PVIA01015128.1:0-23961 GCA_004024845.1 Tonatia bakeri
GTGATGGGGATAGAGATGATGATGGAGACTAGATGCCAAATCCGAGTTTCACTTGCACCGAATTCTTTGTACCACAGCCTGTGGTGTTTCAGCAAAGGATGCTGGGGGTACAAGTTGACTTGTAGGAGCTCAAGTCAAAAAAGAATGTGGTAAGACATCAAACTTTAATGTTTACTGTATCAAGTTTATTGTTTTCTTTTCCTAAGGAAAATAATGAACTCTTAATGAAGCAAACATGGAAAATATATCAAAGTACAAAGGCAAAGGAGCAAGTATATCTGGGAGGTAAAATTTCAGAATGTATTTGCTTCTGATTTCTAACATTTATATTTTACATGAAGGTTTTTCTACATGTTGATTTTATCTTTCCAGGTGAAGGAATAATATTTCAGGATGTCAACCAAAGCTTTCATTTTGATGAGTTAATAACCCCATGATGGATATATAATTGCTCGAATATAGTAGATGAGAAAATTGATAGGCTAAGTAACTTGCCCCAACATCCTACAGAAAATAAGTGGAAGAGTCAGGATTCGAACTCGGGCTTGTTTGACTCCAACGTGATGCCTGTAGCCAGTACCTAATACTGTCTCCCGAGGAGGGCCCTGAGGATCGTCATGGAAACACTGTCTCCAGGGACCACAGCTCAAGAGCCTTAGACAGTGGTCCTTTGGTGGCTTTTGTAAACCAGCTTCTTGGCCTACCTCACCTGGGTTCGGTTCCAAAGGAGAGAGTGGAGACATTTCTTACGAGGATTCTAGTGAACCCAGAATCTAGTCTCCCCAGAATCACCGGTGCTTGAGCATGGACATGGTCTTGGTAGGTCTCCACGCCAACCCCTCTCCTCAGTGCAAGAAGCCCTTCGTGACACCCAGGTAGATGGTCCCCGCTTGGTTCTTGAATATTGCCTTGACAGGGAGCTGTGGCTCTCACAGGCAGCCATGTATGCAAATATACACAAGGTCTGTTCAGTAGGTATCCAGCCATGTACTGTGAAAAATAGAGACATTTATCGAAGAAGATACAAGATCCAAGAAACATTGTGTATGGGACAATGACACCTCAGTCCCCTTCAAAGTAGGCAACTTGAGACCTCACACAGTTCTCTTAATTGCTATTAGCTGCCCTGTCATATTTTCCTGAATCTCACTGATGGTCTGAAATCTCCTCCCTTTCAAAGGTGATTTTAGTTTTGGGAAAAATCAGAAGTCACAGGGCACCACATCTGGGCTGTAGGGGGCGCTGAGTCACCTGGGCGATTTGATGTTTCACCGAAAAACTCTGCACGAGACAGGGTGCATGAGCAGGTACATTGTCGTGATGAAGCTGCCAATCAACAGTCACCCATAACTGTGGCCTTCTGATTGTCCAAATAGTTTCCGTGGAGGTATTTTTAAGCTTAATGCAAAATCTGATGCAGATTTGTTGCTCTACTCAGTCATTCTGAATGTGACGGCCACACAGTACACGTGCTCACTCTGTGGCACCTACCGCCCCCACTGACTAGTGCAGTGAAGTCATCATTGTTCACACATGTGCATTCCAGTCCGCTCTCCTTGGCTGCCAGGTCACATTGATGTTGCACAAACCATCCTTGTTATATTAACAACGGCTGAACTTTTTCCGGATAGACCTTGTATATATAAATATCTATTACTTAACTGCACATTTAAAAAATATATTTAAAGAACTCTAGCTTTTAAAATCTCTATCATGTCTCAAGCCCACACGATTCCCATGTGACCTTGATTAATTACACAGAAGGAGGTGCTTTCTCCTCCAACGGCCCAGCTCTCTAGACTTAATTTGTGGGCTGCAATCTTCTGTCCCCAGGATTAATAGCCATGAGCTGTTTAATGTGTCGGCCTTCAGGTCCAGCATCCGTTTATCTTGGCATTTCCTGTCCTGCACACACAGCGGAGCCCCAGACCCGAATCCTAGGGGTGGTCCGGTCAAGCAGAAGACTGTGGGCTCGGATGCTCCCCTGTGAATGCAGCCCAGCGCAGCCCCGAGTTACCGTTTCACGTAGCGTCATCGAGATAATGATCCACATACCACACCGCTCACCTGTTTCACATGTACAGATCGATGGTTTACGGTCTGTTCACGGGTATCTGCAATGATCACTCCAGTCCATTTTTGAATGTTTGCATCTGTTTTTTCAAAACAAAATACTGGACCCTTTAGCTCCCATTCCCCTATGCTCTGTCCCTGCCGCCCCAAATCCACCACTGAGCTACTTTCGGTCTCTGTGGATTTCTCTGCTCTGGACGTTTTATATGAAAAAAAAAAAAATCAGGCAACATGCGACCTTTTGTGCCCGGTTTCTTTCCCCGAGCATCCTGCTTCCAAACTTATTGTAGCGTGTGTCCCTGCTTCCTGCCTTTTTATATAGCTCAATGGTATTCCACTACATGGGTGGACCACACTTAGTACCTCCATCTGTCTGTGAACGGACAGTGGGGTTGTATCCCCCCGAGTCCCTTTGACATCAGCTGGTGGTGGGTCTTAGGGACCCGAACCCCTGGGTCCCAGTCACACCCACTGGGAGGAAGCCTCTTGTCTTTTCCTACGTTTCGGCATCAGATTACAAAATACAAGTGCTCTACCACCCTGCCCGCAGTGTTTAGGATTTTGGATTCTTTCATTAGCATCCCAGTTTTGCGGTATCCTTCCCAGTTTGATGTCCTCTCCAAACAGGACTGCCTTTGGGCTTGTCGTGGGGCATAGGAAGGCCAGAGAGGACCCAAGCACAGAGCTCCAGGCTGAGACAGTGGTTTCCCACGGAAGCCCCCTGGAATTCTGGTTCTGTGAGATGTGAACAGGTGTCATGAGAAAGGGGGTTCTCCGCCGAGAATGCACAGACCGTTTCAGTCAGGGACCAAGGCTTGGGGTATTTTGGAGGCACTGGAGCCCTGCAGGTCTGGGGAGATGGGGGCGCGGGAACCCAGCAGGCAGCAGGCACTGTCAGATTTTGGAGACTGTTCCCCAGTCTCCCTCTGCCAGGTTATAGGTTCTTCATGGTTTCTCTTCCTCATTCCTGGGAGACACCTCCCATCATCCTCCAGGAGCCGTTGCCAGGGACCACGGTACCTTGGCAATCATTTCCACTCATGTTCCACGTCATGAGAATTCGAGGCCACTAGGGTGAGTGTGCACACCTGTATGAGTGACCTCTTGGGGCCCCTATAACGCATTCACCCACCCCACTTCGCTTTGCTTTGCCAGAAAGAAAATTCGCCCAAATATCAGAGACACCAACCCGGCCAGGGCATTCTCCAGGAGATCTTTGTTTTAGTTATGGTTTAAATCAGACGTTTTTAAAAGTGAAAGAACAAATATTCAGAACCTAGGGGTGGGGGTAGGGGTGGGGAGGAGGATGAGAGGGACAGTACTGGCTGAGCGTGGAAAGAAACACTGGCCCGGCAGAGAAGGCAGGCGGGCTCGGTACCTTCCCACGGGAGACCTCAAATGTCTCCCCACTGTTGCCCAGTAATTGCAAGATTTGGAAAGTACATTGCAACAATGTGCACGTTGTTTACATGCAGAGGGCTAGCCTCCTCTCCACCTCCTGCTCCTCCTCCTCTGCTTCTGCATTTCTGTTTCTCTGTGTCTTTCTGTGCCTTTACACCCTGACAATAACCACTGAAAGGAAATGCGGGACTTGTTACAGACAAGCAAACTGAGCCTCAGAAAAAGAAGACACTCCCCCTCCCGCATCCCCCTCCCCGCCCCCGCCAGCTAGTACACTGCCGGAGCTGTGCTTTGCTGTTCTAGCATTTTCCCTCTGCTCTACCAACTCTGTGGGCAGAGGGGCAGCGGATCAGCTACTTACCACCATCATTAATGTTTAATCACAGGCACCGCCCCTCCCCACCCCAAAGCAGCCTCCCGAAACAATGAGAGGATTTTATTTTGTTTTCTTTGTCTGACCTGCTTATCTAGCCTGCTTTACTGTTAGCTTCTAAATGTGCGCATTAGAGGTGATTAGGAGACTTGGGGACGTCCTCTGTCATTAGTTAATGCTTTCGAGAGGGTCTCGGTCCCAGACCACAGCGCACGGGCCCTTCGCCCCATGCATCACAGACCGCCGACAGGCCTTTCTGGCCTCCCTCGCCAGGGCCTGCCCTGAAACGGGCTGCAGATCGGAGGGGTCGGAGACGAGTTTAATTTAAAGACGAGCCCCCCTCGCGCTGCCAAAGGAAATGGCATGTCAGCTGCGTCAAAAATAGATACTGTTGGGCAGATATATGGACGGGGTGGTGGACGCCGCCCCTGCCATTTATTACCTGGATTGCCTTTAAACGTCAAAACAAATCCTTCTCCGGTCCTTCTCCAAAACTTAAATCATCAAGAGAGACAGGGTCAGCCTCGGCAACTTGGAATGCTGGAGGAGAGGGGGATGGGTGGGCGACGGGTGGAGGGGTGGGTCAGCGAAGGCTGCCTGAGCGGCCGGGGGTCTCCGTGTGCACGTCCTGAGCACAGATTTGCCCCTGCTGTCCTCTGCCAGACCGAGCACATCAGTGTGGCCATCACAGCCGAGCACCTCTGGACGTGTGGACACAGAGGCGGCTGTGGGGAAAAGCAGCCACTTGCCCTATGTGGGAATATCTACAGCCCATCAGTAGCAAGTGAGGCATGACAAATACAACAAAAATGAATCCAGTCGCATCACTCGTCCCTGCTTTTTGAGTGTGAGACATCGGAGCCTCATCTCATCAAATGCTAGAGCAACCCTGCCAGGTGGGGGGTCCCCACTTGACAGGTGAGAGGACCGAGGCCCAGAGACATTGTGGTACCTGCCCGAGGCTGCACAGCGCGACTCCGTGGCAGGACTCCACAGCACCCGGTCCGAGGCTGTGCACTGGGTGCCTGACCCGAAAGCTCAAACCGCAGCTCATTCGGAGGGAGAGGACATACTCAGCCTGTGTTGTCGAGGATGCTTCACAGCCAAGGAAGCCACAGCCTGGGACAAGTCATTTACACTGATGGAAAAACCAGCGCCCGCGTAGTGGTTGGGAGCCTGGAAGCCACAGCCCAACTCCTGGGCTGCTTCCGTCTCCCAAGTCCCCGCCCTTGGGCGCAGGGTTCATCTGTTTGCTCCCCAGTGTCTTTCTCTGTGAAGTAAAGATGAGGGCATTATCTTCCTCGTAGAGAGGGTGGTCAGGAGACTAAAAGGAGTGAGTGCTGGGCAAGCACTTCAATAGCTTGAATAGTTTAAGTATAAATTCTAATAAATACTAGCTAGTGCTAAGCACACATGTATTAGGATTATTTAGCTTTTGGTCCTTTTAGCTAAATGAGAATTTAGCTTTATGGCTTCTGTGGTAAAGACTTCTAGACTGCTGAGACTCTCCTGAGAAAGTGGGGACGGTAGACAGATGGATGGATGCATTTACATAGTTAGAGGAATGGTTAAGTTTCTGGGTTTTTTACATATATAGGAAAATACGGGTGTTTTCAAGGTCTAATTGATCATATAATTATATATAAATATACTTTTAAACTTTTATTTATTTTAGAAAGAGAGGAAGGATGGGGGAGAGAGAGAATTTGTTGTTCCACGTACTTATGCATTGGTCGGTTCTTGCACGTGCCCTGACTGGGGATCAAACCCACAACCTTGGGGTTTCCGGATGATGCTCGAACCAGCTGAGCTCCCCAGCGAGGGCGTTGACATATTTTCAGGCATATTTAAAAACAGACAATAGAGCTCCACAAGGAAAATGACCCACAGTCCACCAACCGGTGCACGGAAGCCTGGACCGTGGGACCTCCACGTGACAGAATACTACTCGGCAAGAACGAGGAGCAGAGCGCGGACACCTGTGGCGACATGGATTGCCTGCAACCTACGCTGAGCGCCGTGGCGGAAGACGGGGCGTGTAGGATCCCGCCTACACACACTCAGGGTCTGGAAGAGGCAGGGCGCTAAGAGAGGAGAACCCCGGGTGTGTCTGCCCCGGTCTGCAGCCAGAACGGGAAGTGGCTGCGAATGGGGTCAAGGGTCCTTTTGGGACAATAGAAATGTTGTCCCCAACAATGTTCACTTAAAACATGCATGTTATGAAATATAAGTTTGTAAAAGAAAAACTTCTAAAAATGAAAACACCGCTCCTTACAACTTGGTGATTGGTATTTCTATGGTCCCAACAACAGCATATATTTAAACATTGGCATTCTATTCTATTAAAAGAAAATTATATTTTCTTTTAATAAAATATTAAAACCCAAACGCATGGGTGCTCTAAAAAAATCCTGGACAGCCCCTACTGGTGTGGCTCAGTGGATTGAGAGCCGGCCTGCAAATCAAAGGATTGATGGTTCGATTCCCAGTCAGGGCACATGCCTGGGTTGTAGGCCAGGTGCCCAGTAGGGGGCACATGAGAGGCAACCACACATTAATGTTTCTCTCTCTCTCTTTCTCCCTCTCTTCCCCTCTCTAAAAAAAAAAAAAAAAATCCTGGACACTACGGAAGTGTAAAGTGAAAAAGAGAAATTTACCTTTTTTCCCATGCCTTTTCTCCCCAACTATTTTACTCAAAGCTGAGTGTATCTACGTCCAGACCTTTTTCCAGAAATGTATATGACATGCCATATCCATACAAATGACATGAGATACATGTGCAGGTATATAATGTACACATGTACATTATACATGATGTACAGAGTACATTATATGTACTCTGCAGAGTTTTCACAGGGGACGGGCTCCAGGTTAGCCCCGGAGGCACCGAGCCCGGACCCGCGGTGGGTGCTCCCCTGCGCCCCTCCAGCCTGTCACAGGTTCGGGACCAGGAAGGGCTTCCGCGGCAGCCCCTCCGCCAGCGCCTCTCCACATGAGCTCTGCAGACACTTGGGGCTGCACGAATCTTTGTGGGGGGCTGGGGGTGCCCTGTGCATGGAGGGTGCTGAGCAGCTCCCCCGGTCTCTGCCCACTAGATGCCAGAAGCATCCACACACCGCCCCCACCCTCCATGTTGACAACCCAAACGTGTCTCCAGACACTGCTCAACATTTCCTGGGGGGACAAAAGTCACCCCCCATCGAGACCCACTGTTCTGGAGAAGCTGTCTCGAGTTTGCTTTTCGTGTCTGGCGTCTGGGTGCTTTCAGGGAACTGGCGTACGACATGTGGCCTGGGGAATCTGGTTTGCTGAGGGAAAAGTGCTAAGGAAACATGTGTATTTCCACTCAGGACAGAGTCACTTCCTGGTGACAGATCCATTAGTGACCAGAATGTATGATGTCTTATAAAGAAGACCCGTCTTCATTATGTGACTACAAAAGCATTAGATGTTTTTTTTGGTTTAAAAAAGAGAGCACTACAATTATGGCTGATTTATACAGCGAGAGTGCCTGAAAATCCCATCCCCCTGGAAAGCCACCGTTAACATCTGCTCTGTAGACGTGCATACACACGCATACACACACACGCTCACACACACACGCTCACACATGCATACTCAAATGCACACAGGTGACCACATGCCTCCATACTGAACGAGGGTTTACTATGGATATGCTTTTTAAAATTTTAAATTTATTTGAAAAATATTTTTATTGAAAAAATATTTTTAATTAATAAATTGTCAATATTTTATTTATTTTTAATTTTATTTTAATTATTGTTCAGGTACAATTTTCTATCTTTTACTCCCATCCCAGCCCACCCACCCAGCCTCCCCACCTCCTTCCCATTTCCACCCACCCCTAGTTTGTTATCCATGGGTCCTTTATACTTGTTCCTATAAACCCTTCCCCTTTCCCCTGAAATTCCCTCTCCTCTCCCCTCTGAACACTGTCAGCCTGTTCTCTATTTCAGTGTCTTTGGTTATATTTTGCTAGTTTCTTTTAAAACAAAATATTTTTATTGATTTTAGAGAGACAGGGAGGGAGGGAGATGGAAAAACATCAGTTTGCTGCCTCCCTTCTCAGCATGTGCCCTGATTGGGAATCAGACCTGCAGCCTTTTGGTGTCTAGGACGACATTCTGCCCACTGAGCCACACCGTCCAGGGCACTATGGACATTCCTTGGCAACTGTCCCCTCACATATTCACAGCATCTCATGTGTTTGTTTTCGCCACACTGAAGCTGTATAGAGTGGCAAAAACCGCCCTAAAACTCAGTGGCCTGCAACGACATTCATTCAGCCTCAAGCTCTGTGATCTGTGGGTCAGCTGCAACTCAGGATGAATGAATGCAGGCCGGCTTCCCTGGACGATCCAGAGCATGCGATCTGCTCCACGTGTCTTCTTCTGGAGCTCAGATGAAGGGGCGATGGCTACCTCGGGAAGCTCCTTTTGCTGCCAGATCAACAGAGTGCAATAGGGCAAGCGCATTTCAAGCCTCTGTGCGCCTCGCAACTACTCACATCCCATTGGTCAAAACGAGTCACGTGAACAAGCCCACCCGCAAGCTGGCCCCACCCACCTTGAGACCGCAGTGAGGTTGCCTTGTGTAAAAGGACCTCAGGTGACTTTGTATAATCACGCAGACTAATCATTTAGTATCCCAGACTCACAAGACATGTGCCATCTGTTACCAATGCATGGTTTCAGGCCTTGCCTGATCTGGGGCTCAAATCCACCCTCCCTCCTGCAGATTCTGTTTCTCCGTAGCTTCACGGTCATTATTGGTACCCGCAGAATCTCTCTTCAGAGACCCTCTTGTCTCTCTGCACGTACAAGTTATATGACACTGGGCAAGTGACTAATCCCTATGCCTTGATTCCTCATTATAATATTATTATTATTATTATTATTATTATTATTTCCTCACAATAATAACAATAATAATATGCAACCTGCAGGGAGTTGTGGGGAAGAAACTAGGTAACTCACGGCAGTCCGTCGCATGCAATGCAGGCTCCCAAAATGCGGGTATTACAGTCATTTTGGTGGAATGTAAAAACCACCAGGCCTGCCATTCACCATCATTGTCCCCTGAGGCCTGTCACCCTGTCCCGTCAGCGTCCCCATCCGTGACATGGAAATGACAGTCTCTGGCCTGCCTCTCTCCTGGGGTGAATTAAGAAACTAAACGTGATGATGAAGGTGAAATTATGTGCCAAGTACTCAAGAGGCAGGTCAAATTAGTACATGGATTGTTTTTCTTTTTCTTTTCCTGTATGTGTATGGCTTCTCTGCCAAGCCTTCTTTTCACTCACGGGGTCTGATAAGTTAAACACCAGGCGGATTGCCTCGGGGAGCTGGGCAGCTTGAAAACGGAGCGTGTGCGACTGGACGGGCCCATCTGTAAAAGGCTCCGAGTGGCAGGAGAGGATGAAGACTCACCACGAAACAGGCCGGCCATTCCCATCAATTCCTCAACTCGGGTTAACGCGTTTCATTGTCATGGCCGTGCCAGGAGCTGGAGAGCCCCACTGTACCCACGAGGAAACTGAGGCACACACAGTTTAGAAGAGAAGGGGTGTGTTCACGAGCTGCTCCCTGAAGTTGCTCCCCGCCCCTGTCCCTCGACACTGTCTGCACCGGCTGGGTCTGACCTGAGAACAGGACCGGCATGAGGTCTGGGAGGATGCCTCCCCCACACTCACAGCAGGGAGAGCTGAGAAAGAGAAGGCCCAGGAAGAAGTCAGAGGCTCCTGAAAGGAATCACCAACCAGACGACCTGAGAAACGGTGCGTGTCCAGCGGTGACAGTGGGGTGACTGGAGGGAAGACAGGGGGGCAGATGGTGGTGGGGAGAGGGGTCAGTGGGCAGTGCTGCTTCTGTGTGACTGTGGCCTTCGTGAGTCCAGCTCCAAACATCTGCTGAGAGCCTGGGGCTGCTGTCAGTCAGCCTCTGGGAGGCAGAACTGGAAAGGGAACAGAGAAAAGGCTGACACGCCTGCGTCTGTCACCACGCGTAACCCAGATGACCCTCCGAGGACAATGGCCGTGCTCCTTCCCTCCCTTCTCTCACACATGTCTTCCTTTTGGCCAACTGTGATCTGGACCCAGACACCAAGGGGACTCTTGGGGACATAGTTCCCTCTTAGCCAGGGCGACACTTGACAAACCGCCAGGTGGTCCCAATGGGAATCTGTGAGCTCGGTATGGAGAACCCACTCTGGGGCCTGCCGCACGAGACACCGAATCTACGAAGAAGACACAGAGTATCTGTTATGTCTTTTCCTCTCAACCTTGCAGGAGAGGCGAGACCTGGACACACGAACCATCCGGAGACCTCGTGGAGCCACTATACAACCCGATGTGCCGGCAGCCACACTTCCGCAGCCCGAAATGGGGAGACGTCCGCTTCCTCCGCAGTTTTATGATCTTCGACCTAGACAGGGGAAAGCGAAAGTTGGCAGTGGCGGGCGCTGGCCTTTCCACACGTGATAGAGTGAGTTGTTGTCTGCAGCGCTGCGTAACCTCCCTGCACGACACCCACACCCTTGCCGCGTGACTTGTCAGCACTGCCTGCCGGTGTGGGTGGGGCGCGTTTCCCTGACCCACTGACACGAGTCTCGCCCGTGACTTGCTTTGGCCAGCGACACGTCAGCAGACGTGCTGCAGATGGACTCACAAACGCTTGGTTTTATGTGCCTTCCATTCACTGTGTGAAGATGGTGTCCTGAGTGGTCTTGTCCATGGAGGGCGAGAGAGAGGATAAATCAAGCCCGATTCCAGCTCACAGCTTTCCAGAGCGTTCCCGCACCGGCAGAATCGCAGTCAACTCAGAGGTCCTCCAGCAAGAAGGGTTTGCTGCGGGAGCCGCTGAGTTCTGGGAGGGCGTGTTAGGCGGCATTCTTGGAGTGGCAGCTGGCTGCGACCCCATGTCGCTCGCATGGAGACTGACTTGGGGAAACCCAAGATCTACTACAATGTCCCCACGGAATATCCCCACGGAAAGGAATTCAGAGAGACAAAGTGACAGTTCAGTGCAGCAGACGGAAATACACGAGAGCTCAGTATGTGTGCTGTGACCCCAATTTTGGGACGGCTTCTTCACCGACGCTGCTTCTTCGGAGACCGATCAAATGGACTGTGGAGAAGGGACCGCACGTCTAAAACAAGCCCCTCTGCTTCTTTGTAGGAGCCCTTTCTAGCAGAGCCTGGATAGAAATGTGCTGGTCCTGAACACCTCACAATCCCTTATCTTAAGATCTCTTCATGGCATTTATTACTCAGTTAAGTTATGTTTATTGTAGAAAATTGGGGATTAAAATGAAACAGTGAAAAAAGAATGAAATAACCTAATTCCACCATCCAGAGAGAGCATGTTTAAACTTACTGGACTCCAGCCACCTGTAGAGACATTTTTCCTAACAGAACAGGAATTACATCATCTACACTGTTTGATAGCAATCTGCCCCCCACTGAATGTACAGACCATATATATGCACCCTTAGAGACAGTTTTCTAAAATACGAAATACGGTGGTTATAATCTAATCAACCAGTTTTTTATCGCTGGACACGTGAGTTATTTCCAATTTCCTTCCACCATAAACAACACCACAGTGAACATCTGGTAACTAATATATTGGTGTAGAGTTCTGAATATTCCTTTACGATGAATTCCTAGCAGCAAGATTATTGGGGTTCGAGGCTATTCAGAACACTGTTTTAAATGTCCCCTCCAGAAAGGCCGATCAGCTGGTGCTCCTATCTTTAGTTTTTAAGAATGACGACTTGGATTTTTACAACATGAAAGAATCTCAGAGTTAGTCGACCTTTTCACTTAGCAGTAAAGTTCATCAAAACCCTCAATCCATGGTTCCCTCATTCGCTAGGTCTTTATTGGGTGTGTATTGTGTGTCGGGCACGGGGTGGGGGACCCAACAGCAAATGGAGCGAAGAGACATTTCCGCCCTGGATATTTCGGGTCCAAAGAGAAGCCAGCACTTCAAGGGCGACTGCGGACGGAGCTCAGCACCGACCCGCTCACCGAGGCCCTGGAGAAGGCACTCTGCTCTCCAAGGAGCCCCACCTTCTGTGCTGTTTCTAAAGCTCCACTGTTTTCGATCTGGAAACCCTAGAAGAGAGTAGGTGGAGGAGGTAGGTAAACATTCTTCAAGTGAAAACGAGAAGTCCCTCCAACTTCCCGGCCCCGAAGTGAAAGGGAAAACCCTCCACACAGGAGGTCACGTGCCTTTGGAGCTGCCCGCCCAGGAGACCGCTCCTGGTGCGGTGACTTCGTGCGTGCGTTGCCCCCGTGGAGCACTGGGCAGGGAGTTTGGGCTGATGTCACCTGAACCGGGGATGTATTTACGGGTTCGTGTCCACAGCTACCTTTCACTTCTCCTCTTCGGGCTCATACATCAAGGGGCCATCACAGTGAGGCCGGCGAGTGCCGGCTGAGTGGTTTATGGAGGCGCCTGAGCTGGGAGGTGTGTTTGCAAGCCTTCCTGGCAGGTCCCTAGGTGCGCGCGTCTGCGATGCTGGGCCTTGGATCCCCAAACCAGGAGAGCACGGAGCCTGCTTTTGTCTCTTGTAGGATGTTTCCTCCCCTTTCGCTTCCAGCCCCTGTCCTCCATGTCAGCAAAGCCACCCCTCACCCCACATCTTTTCTTTCTTGAGTCGTAGCCAAAGAGAGAGGCAAACCTCTTCCTCGACCTCCCTGGACCCAATTCAAAAGCTCTTCAGCTCACACCTCCGCTACGCCGACCTTTTGACTTTTGATTTGGGGGAAACGGGAGGTAGAGGAGACATGAATCTGGCAACTGAATTTGACCTCTTCGGAGGTTTGGGTAACCGTGGGGAGGGGCTCTCAGGGGTTGGTGCGGGGAGGAGGGTGGAAGGGGAAGTCCTCTGGAAAGACTTCGTGCCCCCCACCCCCGGTGGGGCTGTCTCCCTTCTCCGTGCCAACCTCAGTCTCAGCTGCCGAGGCATCTTTCGCCCGACAGAGCAACGTGCCATGAGACACTTAAAGATGGGGGCCATGGGCCTAGCAATCCTGGCTTGCTCATTCATTCCTTCATTCATACATTTGAAGAAATGCTGCCCCCCCCTCCCATGCATCAGACAGCAGGTTGCAGGGCTGAACATTGATTCAGTTATTCATTCGGCACAAATCCACTAAGTGCCTACTGTGTGCCAAGCCCTGGGTTTGGCTCCAGGGCTGAAATGTGAAGGACGGGCCCTAATGTCATGCTGGTCAGCTGAGCCAGGAGGAAAGGTGAGCAGGGGATTTCCATCTTGCTATGAGTGTAACCTGTGGGGAGAGAACTACATTCCGTAGGGGCACAGAAAAGGGGGTCCTGGTGGAGGTGCGGAGGCACCATGGACGACTGCCTGGAAGAGAGGGGCTTCTTGTAGACTTGTTTTGGGGAAGGACTTCAAATCACTTGTCTGGCTCAGTGGTCCCTACTGAGAATGCCTTGGCCTCCGCATGGACCACATGGCATCTCTAATAACTGCATTTGCTTCCACTGGTGAAACCAAGGGTTGGCGAGGATGTGGAGCAGTGGGACCACCAGCCACCGCTGGTGGCAGGCGGGGTGAATGGCACAATATACTGGAGTGCAAACTGACAACAGCCAAACGATTCCAGGATGCACAAACACTTCTAGCCAGCAGCCCAGCTCCTGCTGCTGTGGTCTCCAGAGAAACTCCCACCCACGCCCACAGAGAGCCACGCCAAGAACACTCATGGTGGCATTGTTCGCGGTATTAAAAACCCGAAAACTCCCAACATGGCCACCAACCAGGAATGAACGAATTAACTGAGGTGCGTTCATTCAGCTGAGTGTGCTTGAGCCGTTAAAATAACCAACCAGGCGTGCAACATGGAGCAAGCTCAGGAACAGGATTCTGGAAGGAGTGTGCACAGGGACATGGACAGGACGAAACTATTCATACGAAGTTTTAAAATGTGTGAGACAAGACCAGGCGTGGCGTGAGACCACGTAATGGTTAAGGCCACAGCTGCCATCCCTGGTGGAAGTCTAAGGGTGCGAATGAAAACCCTCAAAGTCAGGAAGGCGGCTCCCCTTGGAGAGCGTGGAGGAGAAATGCAGTCAGAATGACTCAGGAGAAATGCTGCCTGGGAGATTTTACTTCTTACGCTGGGTGTTGAATACGCGAGTGCTTATTTTAATATTTCTACTCTTTTCTTGTGCCTGCAATATTTCAAGAGGCAAATCTATATTACATTCATTATGTCCTTTGCTGCTTGCGAAACCCTGTGGTGAGAATGCATTTTTTCCCCCTCCAGGCTCTTCCAACCCTCTCTGTGATTTTGGACACAGGGAAAGAGGTTCCCAAGGTTTGGGGGAAAGAGGTTCCCAAGTTTTGGGAGAAAGAATGCCATGGCTAATATTAATTTCCACTTCTACTTTTGTGGATTATCTCAGAATTATCTCAGCAGCACCATGAGGTACTTAGGATCGATGGCCCCATTTCACAGAGGCGGCAACTGAGGCTCAGAGAGGGAGCAGCTTGCAGAAGTCACCCAGTTGCACAGTCTTGGGGCAGCGGGGATTGAACTCATGACCCAGAGCTCCTATGCCAGGGAAGCATAGAGTGGAGGGGTTGAAAGTGTCACCTCTGGAGCCACATTCCTGCATTGACCTCCAAGCTCTACCTTTTCCCAGCTCTGTGGCTTTCGGCAAGCTCACCTCCCCATGCCTCAGTTTCTTCACCTGTAAAGTGAGGCCAATTATAGGAAATGCTTCATAAAGTTGTCATAGGGATTAAAAAACTTGCAAAAGCTCAGAATGGTGCCCGGCACGTCGTCAATGCTACAAACACACAGGTTGATACTGTTGCTAATAATTATGCCTGAACCCTGCACTTCTCAGACCTCCGGAAGTCAGAGCCAGGTAACCTTCAAGCCGAGCTATTGCTGGGGGCTGGTTGGTGGTCTAGGGCTGGATGCCCAGTTTAGGGGACCAGGCGCCTTTCAAAGGGGTGCCTAATGTAGCCAGCGGCTGAAAACAGATTGAGGATGGCATGGCGGACCCGGCACTCCCCGCCCTTCTGCGTCTCGGCGTCTCTCCCTCACCAGCACTCACGGGCTCTATAAACAGGTTTCCCACTAATCGGTTTCCTCCCCTTTGAAGTCGCCCCATCCATTCTCTCCCTGCTCTTAGCCTGCTCCCCTTCCTCTCCGAGGAGGACCTGGTGTTGGCCGCAGTTTCCACCCGGACGGGGCGGAGACGCAACACAACGTGCCCCAGCCGGTCAGTTCAGTTCAACCCAGTGCATCTTTTTCAAGGAGCACCTACTGGGTGCCTTTGAAGAACTTTGCTGGGGGTCGAGGTGAACACCACAAGGGAGAGAAGGAAAAGAGTCTGACCAGCTGCAGGGGAAGCCGGATATAGTCAGAGTGGAAAGCTTCATCTTTGCTCTGAGCCTCAGTTTCCTCATCTGTGCAATGGTGACAGCAACGCTGACCTCACAGGTATATGGGAGGGGTAAGTGATGCTCTGCACCTGAATCACGAAGCAGGTGCTCAGTGCCGGGAGGTTGCCCATTTCTGTTGTCACTGGTGCGATGGAGAAGGAAGACACTGGGTGATGTGTGCAGCCTCGGGTCTGGGAGATGCGGTGAATGGAGCAGGGCCCCGGACAGCGGTGAGGAGCCCGGAAGAAACCCAGATCTGGAGAGAAGGCAGTCACCTCCAGTTGGAACACTGAGTTTGGGGTGGCTGAGCGTGCACCACGTGGAGATACCCAGGAGGCATCTGACAGCGCGGGACTGGCAACTCAGGGCCCACGGCATGGGATGGCTCGACTCCTGGGGCCCAGACTCCAGGCGTTCCCAGGGGGCGCACCAGCCCGCTCCGAGGAGCGCGCATCCCTCATAGTTCGCATGGGGAGGAGCTTCTCGCCAGCCCCCCAGCACTGCACGCACGCAAGCACGCACGTCTCCGAGCCAAGTTCCAAAGGAAGCACCCGGTTCAGAGAAAGACCACCTATCATCTCTTCCCCAGAAAACGAAGTCTGGCCTCCTCCCCACATGAGAGAAGGTGCAGAGGTAGTGTTTCCGGGAGAGTTCATGTCAAAGGTTATCTAGCGCCCTTGGGAGATCTGCCCCACCCATGACACAGGGCCAGCACACGAAATGCGTCTTCAGAGTATTCAGTAGGTGCTGCCAACTACGTGGCCCAGAGACAGGGGTCTGTCTCTCTAACAGAGCTGTTCTCTGGGTGGGCTGGCCCCTTGGCCCTTGACTCTCCTGGACCCATGAGAAGGGCGTGGCGGGAAGAGGGATAGAGCGGGGCCCTCCGAGGACGGACACTCAGGACAGGCC
This sequence comes from Tonatia bakeri, assembly GCA_004024845.1. Taxonomy (NCBI): domain Eukaryota; kingdom Metazoa; phylum Chordata; class Mammalia; order Chiroptera; family Phyllostomidae; genus Tonatia; species Tonatia bakeri. Next base: position 16,205 of record PVIA01015128.1, read on the forward strand.
CCCCTTACCCAAGACTATGGGTCAACGACACATCTGGGTGTGTGTGGGTGGGTGTGTATCCTCCATCAGCTAAAATCCATCCTAAGGCTCATACACAGAGTTTGGAGGAACGCATCTTAATAACCTTCTACACTCTGGCTACATGTGAAAAATAACGACCGAGCAGGGACCGGAGGGCAGGAAAACTTAAATATTTGACCGGTCGCCATGGAGAGCGGCCGCCGCTTTGCCCTTCCGTGCTGCCGCGCCGTCTCTACAGCACCCTCCGGAATAGTTTCCTCGCTCTTCCTCCCTCTCTGCGGTGACTTTATTAATTTCATAAAAATCTTGAGGGATCGTGAGAAAAGAAGCACTTCTTCACCGAACACACAAATCCAGAGCAGGCCCGTTAGCAAAACGCCGTCAATGCAGAACTCTAAGAAACAGGAACGAAAAGCCGGCCCTCTCCACGCCTCCTCCGGTTTGTTCCCCGGAGGTGTGGCAGCCCCTGGGATCACTGTTTTCTCGCCCCGTCCCCCCGTGTGACAGGGAGGAAAGCTAACTGAATGTGTGCGATACACACAAAAGGTTTTGTTGTTTGGGGTTTTTTTTTTTTTTTTTTTTGATTCCTGCTCGCTGTGCAGTTCAAGGGGGAGACGCAATGGCCCATAAACATGTGTACTTGGAAAATCCACAAATGAAGATTGGTACTTTGATGCAGGGCTTAAGAATTTATTGAGTGTCTGTCTGTCTGCGCAAGGCCACATGCGCATTTATTTGTGTGCAAGCAAGAAGGCCTGGCGAGGCCTGCACTCCGGCCAGCGTCGCACGCTTCCCCGCACCCGGCCTGAGTCGGGGGGACGTCCATTTTTTATCTCAATTGCTTCCTTACCGGGGTCTGCTGGTAGCTGCTGGGGCCAGTGCACCCAAGGCCCCTGCCTTTGTGGGACTCCTTGCTCTTTTTTATTCCCCCCTCTTTGGGGGTTTTATTTATTATCTGTCGGGCGGTGTATTGTTTGGAGATTCTGGTTTTTATTTCTCTCTGGCTTTGACAGATACTCAGGGAAAGGGGTGTGGGGGGTGGGGTGGGGGGAGAAAGCATTTGGTTTTGTTTTATGACATGCCGTGGAGGCTCTGTTAACTTCACAGAGGCCTTCGGGCCTGCAGAGCCGTGTGAGTGGAAAGGCAGCAGCGATGGCCAGTAGGGTCACTGGTGAGAGGAGTCCTGGTGACACAGGGGCGATGGAGATTCCAGGGCTGGGTTCAAGGCTGGAAGCAATTCTAACAGAGCTGATGATATGCGGCCCCGAGGGTGGACTGAGAGTGAGCTGTTCTGCTTGGCCTGTGGGCTCCGCTTCTGAGATACGGACTCCGTGGGCGCCCCCACGGACCTCCTCCCTATGTCACCTGGAGCTAGTTCCTTGGTCCATCTGAGCCTCAGTTTCCTCTTCTGCAAAGCGGGTTATGGAAAGCCCATAGTTTTGTGCCGGGACGCTTAGGGACAGTAGCCAATGCTTTCTGTGGCTTCACTCTGCTGCAGGAGAAGCAACTGAATTTCTTTTTATGGATTAACTAAGTCTTATCTATGTTACGCCTCCTGGACAAAGATCCAATGTCCTTGCTGTCGTGAAAGCCAACATGTCCCAAATCAAAATCACTTCTCTCTTTCCTTGCTCTACTCAAGCCAATGTTCTAGAAATCCTCCCCAGAGTCTCTGGAAATGGGTCATTAATCCAGCAGCCTCCAACCTCCGTCACACAGGGGCATTTGCAGGGGAGATTTTTAAAAGCGCCCCCGACTGGGGCCCAACCTGAAGGCTTTGATTGGGCTGAGTGGGTGCGGAGATCAAACCGTTCCAGCTGGGGAAAGGCCCCCTGGATGATTCAAGTGCATGGTCAGGGCTGAGGAGTGATGAGGTGCACAGCTGCCCAGGTGTGGAACACGCTCCTTCCCCTCCGCTCCTCCCCATTCTCGGGGACCCTGTTAACCCCTCTGCCCAGACTCTGCACGCTCTGCCCCATTCTCTCCATCCTTGGCCCCGGCCTGCCTGCACCTCCCTTCTCCCCAGATGGCCACACGGACTTCCTATCTGCTTCTGGACATTTAGTGGAACCCTGGTCAATGGTCACCCACCTTTCTAGCCCCGCAAGGCCTGCTCCCATAGCCGGCGCCTGGTTACAGCACTTAATCCCCGCAGTGGTTTCTTATTATCCACACGATCAAGTCCAAGTTCCCAGCCTACACTTAGAACCCCTTCCCACCTGGCCTCGGCCTGCCTTTCCGACCTCATCTTCATGTTCCGTTCCTGCCTGAACAGCCACTGTTTGATGGGGCCCTTCTTCCAAACGCCCTCTCTGGCCTGGCCTACCTGGGACACTCTGCACACCCCGAGAGCTCCAGCCCCATCCACCTCCCAGGCCATATGGGTTGCTTCCCAGGGATTATGTAGCTTGATGTGGTACACGCTATCCAAGTCGGTACAGTATGGTTTTCATTTACATAGCCAACTCCTCCATTGGCCTTGGGAATTCCTCAAGTTCAAGGACTGGGTCTTATTCATTCGCATGCTTATTCATCACACCCGAGAAGCATTTGTTGAGCAGAACAAGCTGTATCATCACCAGCTTTGACTCTGTGGTGTGTTCGACGTCTCAAAGGCTGCCACTGCTACAGCCTCCACCTCCCGTCTCCTCCGGCGTGGCCTTGTGTGCACCGTGCACCATCCGCTGTCTCGTTTTCCTTCTCTCGAATCTGGGCAGGCCCGTGACTGCTCCTTCCGTGGGATGAGGCGGAAGTGGTGCTGTGTGACGTCCAAGGCTGGGACAGAGGTGTCGAGGCCACCGCGGCTTTGCTCCCTGGAATACTTCTGCTCCGACCCCTGAGGCTGCTGTGTCCTGAGGAAGCCAGGCTATGTGAGGAGGCCAAGGTTAGGTGTTCTGTACGCAGTCCCAGCTGAGCTGAGCCTCCAAGGGTCCCCATCCAGGCACCAGACATACATGAGTAAAGGAACTTCCAGCAGATCCCAGCTCCAGCCATCAAGGCACCTCTGCCCATTGGAATCTCCCCAGCTCAGACGTCAGGCATTGTGAAAGAATGATTAACCATCTTTTCCAGGCCGGGCCTAAATTCTGGACTCTTGGAATCTATGAGCTTAATATAAAAGTTGTTACTTAAAGCCATGACGTCTTAGAATAATGTTACGCAGCAATAGTATCTGAAGGACTCTATTTTTCCCTTTTTGTAAGATACACAACTGTACACAGGCCTTCCTGCTCCTCAACCATCCCGGCCGGTTCCCACCTCAGGGCCTCTGTCATTGCTGTTCCCTCTGCCTGGAACAGTCCCCCGCAGCCTCTGCCCACGGCTGCCCTCTTATCCTCATTGAATGAATCCAAATACTTTCTATATACCACGTGTGTTATATAATTGCAAACATATAAATGACAGACAGATTGTAATATATGATAGACATATAAAATTAAGTGTTTCATATAATAATAATAATGGCCAACAAGCCCCTGAAAAGATGCTTGATATCATCAAATATCTAGGAGATACAACAGAGGCACTGAAATGGCCGGAAGGGGAAAGGTGGACCACAGCAAGTACTGACAAAGATATAAAATGACTGGAATGCTCAGGGGCCCCTGGTGGACTCGCACAGTGGTCTGGCCACTTCGGGACACGGTTTGGCAGGTCCTTGTCCAGGCAGACCTCGAGTTCCCCTGTGGGCCGGCAGGGACATGCCTCGGGCTTCCCCCAAGAGAAAGGAAAGCACATCTCCACACGGGGACAGGGTGCCAGCGTTCGGAGTCATTGCCTTCTTGGCAGTGAGGACGTGGGAACCCCTCCTGCAACCACCCACCACCGCGTGGACAGACACGCTGTGGCACCTCACGCCCTGGAGAACTAGTCAGTGGTGGAACGAAATGGGGGAGACACGCAACAACACGGGGGAACCTCCAGCCTGTTGAGCCGAGCGGCAGAGAGCCAGGCCGGAAGGACCACATACTCCGTAATCCCATTGCTGTGACATCCCAGAGAAAGCAAAACGGGAGGGCAGAAAAGACATCAGCGGTTGCCAGGGGTCAGGGCAAGAGACACGGACTGTGAAGGGGCCCAGAGGCTCTCTGAGGGCGAGGGAAACGTCCCCTACCCAGACTGGGACGGGAGCCACATGCCTCTCAAGGGTTAACTGTAATGTACGTAAATTTAACTCAAGAAACCTGCCTTTAGGAAACTTCCGTCTTTGCGGAGGCCTTCCTAGGGCCACCTCATCCAAAGGACGGACGTCCTCCTCCCCGTCACCCTCTCCCACGAGCCTCTCCTGCCTCCTGCATCGTACTCCCGATTTCTAAAAGTATGTAGGGTGCTACGTGTAACTGCATGTAAAATAGACTTATAAAGTCATTAAACATTAGATACAATTGCATATAAAATACAAAACTATACATATATAATTTGGGACGTCATGAAGTGCTATGTGGAAAATAATGTAAAATCACGTGTGACAGACTGATGGAGGCAGAGGGTGTATGTGTGTGTGTGTGGATGTCATTTTCTGCACGTGAACTTCAAAGTTGTATATATAGTTACATATGTATTATGTATAATTCTAGAAATCAGGATGTGCTGTGCAGAAAATTACAAACAAGCAGGCATACACCTTGTATATGGAAATTTGTCCAGTTCCTTCCCTCAAATGGCTACCCCCCCAACACAGGAATTCTACCCAGCCAGTTCATGCTTTTCTCCCTAGTTCTAGCACCTGAGTGCACATAATAGTCAACATAAAGATTTCCCGAGTTCATCAACAGGAAAACAAAGGCGCTTGGGGAAAACAGATGGCGTGACTCAAGCTGGATGAACACCGGCGGTCGACCCAGGCACCGAGTTACGGCTGGGATCTGGGCCCGGCTGCTTCCCAGCCAGAGCCCACCCTCTGCCAGGGCAGCCCCTTCGGAGGAGCCCGGTGTTGGTGCGGAGGATCCCGGAGTGGCCTGGAGTCAGGGGACCAGAGAAGAGCTTTGCCGGGACAGCCCCGGGGGGGGAAGGAGAAGGCTCCCCCCATCCCAGCGCGGCTTCGGCACATGTTGCAATCAGGTAATAAAAGTTTGGTCGGAGGCTCGCGCCCTTTGGGTTTCATTTCATTTTATTTTATTATTAAAAACTAAACATGTGGAACACAGATAATTGGGTTCTGCAGGAGGCTTCCTTTGGCTCCCGCATCTGAGGAATTTAATGAGGGAGAAAAGAGAGGGAAATATATACATAGCTATTCGGTATATTTGGAAGGGTTGAAAGCTAAGTTGTACTTCAAAGGGTTATTAGGATAACCTCTCTGGGCAAGTTGTGATCGGTTATGCTGCCTGGATCGTCGTATCGTGGGCTTTTTAAAAGATTTGGAGGCGGGTGGGGGATTGTAAGATTTTTGTTTTTGTTTTTTTTAAATTAGTTTTCAAAGGAAGAGTACGGTGACGGTAGAGCCAAACTTTTAAATATCCTTCTTGGAATGGTCAGAATTGAGTTTCAAACCTTAATGTGCTCCAAGGGACCATAATGATGGCTGGAAAATAATTATTTTCCAAGCTCCAGAGCCCCTTTGCCCCTCTGTCTGCACTGTCCCGGTCTAGTTAAGTCCCCACACATGGGGCATGCTGCCCCGTTAACTGTTCCCTGCCCCTGCTCCCCCCCACAACATGACGAAGGGGGCAGGTTCTGTATTATAAACTCCTGGGGATCATTCCAAGACCCACATTAGCAGAGTAATTTAGAGTTTGGCCTTTAGGAGTTTGAAAGGGTGAGACAAACTGTGGTTCAAGTTCAACTGGGCTCCTCAGACGGGTAAATGTGGCGGCTTCTTCTACTCGGCGCTGCTACGCTGGAGAGTCATCCACATTTTTGCGCCACGTGGCAGTTCATTTTATTTTCACCGCAGAATAATATTGCCAGTGGTGAACTCACTACAATGTATCCATCTGCTGCAGGACTGATGGCTATTTAGGTTTTCGTGTCCATGGTGGGGCTATTAGCAACAATGTTGTCACGGAGCTTCTTATCCATGTCCTGGTGAACGAAGGCGCTGCTTGACCTTGAAAACCCTTAAGTGCTTAGCCCCAGTCCAAAACCCTTCTGGGGTCATGGACATCTTGGGCAATCTGATGAAAGCTGGGCCCCCTCCCCAAAGTGCGCAGACACACGCAGATCCAGAAACGCAGAGGTGCCGACATACACTGTATTGCACGCTGTGTTCGGGAGGCCTCACGGAGGCCCAAGTGCATGCGGGGACCCCCTCCAGGCCCCCAGCTGTGCTCCGATCTGGGAAGGGAGGCAGAGAGGTCTTCTCCGCAATGTGGGTAGAGCTGTATCTTTGGGTGGGGGGCAGAGCAGGGAAGGTGGGTTTCCCTCTAAGGCCGCTTCTGAATGCCTATGGTTTTTCCTCCTTGGTGCTGAGAGGGCTCCAGCCCAGAGAGGGAGAAACAAGAGGCCGGTCTCCCCGGCACAGCCCCAAGCCCCATGGCACTCAGCACAGCCGCTCGCTCTGTGTGGATGTCTGTGTGCGCACCGAGGGCGAGGTGAGGCCGGCGCCAAGAACAACCCATAATTCTGTGCACAGCAGATTGAGTTTCTTGGAGAGTTTGCTCCCAGAGGAAGCGTCTGCCATGGCAGGAGCTGAGCGCGGCTGGGGCCTCGAGAGTGGGTAAGCTGTGTGTGTCAAAGCACCCACACAGGGTCTGCAGACACTCAGGGCTCTGGGGGGCACCTGCAGTGGGGTCTGGCGTGCCAGGGAGGTGCTGCTCTTAGTCCTGGGCGAGGGGCGTCTCTGCTTTAGGGGGCTCTGCTCTGCCTCCCTTCTCAGTACGCCCCTCTCCCGGGAGCAGGGGGCTTGCAGGACAGAGGCCACACCCCCCCATCACTGCACCCCCATACCCAGGGTACCCAGAGAGGGAAGCTTCTGTCCACATGGGTGTCAGCCTGAGTCCAGACCCCTCGTGGCCCTAGTCCCTGGATCCATCTCTGGAGTACGACACCCCCATGCTCAGGCCTGAGGGATGGCCGAGGGGTGGGTATGAGTCAGAGGGGAGGAGGACAAAGCTTGTGTTTGCACGCGAGCATGAGTACACGTGTTCACGGAGCCTGTCGCGGTGAAAACGGGCTGGGTCGAACACGCAGAGAAGGCCGAGCGTGGGCTCCACCTGTGCTTCGGGGACAGGACTCAGGGCCACTGTGGCCTCCCAGGGGATTAGAAAGATACGCTTGTCAACTGGTCAGACAACGGGAACACGATTTATTAACACTTTGCCAGCTTCGTTTACAACTCTGAAGTTCTCATCCGGAGTGTGGGGGCCTCGATCTGTACCCTGCCCTGCGGAGGAGCCTCGGTGTTAAATTAAGGGTGGGCCTGCCCAGGTGATAAAAACCCGGAAGGTCGTTTTTCCTCTCCACCCGGGAGGTGTGGCTCAGAGGCAGAGGTGGGTGTTTGGGGTCGAGAGCTCGAGAGCTCAAGACAAAAGTCTAGCCCCAAAGCAGCTTCCCAGGAAGAAGCGACTTTCCTGACCCCACTCTGTCACCCTTGTAACTCTCCTGGGGTGGGGGATTGTTCGGGAGTCAGTGCTCCATCTCCAAAGGCCTGGAAGGGACGTGGGAGGTGGCATCTGGGGCATCCGGTTCTAGCTCAGGCGTTGCCACTGTCCTACTGGGTTGGGCTCTGCACGGTGGCTTGGCCGCCCTGGGTGCTGTGATTGCCGATCTCTCTCTCTCTCCCTCTCTCTCTCTCT
>PVIA01015129.1:0-23959 GCA_004024845.1 Tonatia bakeri
ACCTAAAACAAAAACAAACTAAGCAAACAACTAGAACAGAAACAGAATCACAGAAATGGAGATCACATGGAGGGTTATCACAGGGGAGTGAGAGGGGAGAGAGGGGGGAAAGGTACAGAGAATAAGTAGCATAGATGGTAGGTAGAAAATATACAGGGGGAGGACAAGAATAGTATGGGAAATGTAGAAGCTAAAGAACTTATGACACGTGGACATGACCTAAAGGGGGGGATGTGGGTGGGAGGGGGTGTGCAGGGTGGAGGGGAATGAAGGGGGGAATTGGACAGCTATAATAGCATAATTAATAAAGTATACTTTTAAAAAAAGAAAGAGGAAGACACCTCTGGGCCAGAGGCTCAGGAATAAAGTGATTTGCTCAAGGGTTAGTGCATCAGCTGGGTCCAGATAATCTCAAGTTGTGCCAGGGGCCTGGGCACTGGCCTCTGACCTCAGAGAACCCTGATGGGCTTCCCTTCCGCTGTGGGTTGGGGGAGAAATCACTGGTGGGTGCCAAGCCTGGGGTCGCTGAGGCTGGACTCCTCAGAGAGCTTCTTCTGCCTGTCAGATCATGTCCGGGGGCCAGGGAGGGCAGAGCCCCCTGAAACTGCCCAACAGCCAGCCCTGCCCAAGGGACAGCTGTGGCTGGGAGAGCTGAGAAGGGTACTTGAGTCTCAGCAGGGGCCGAACATTCTGTGAGAGTGGAGGAATGGCGTGGAGAAAGAACGCGGAGGCCTGAGTCCTCAGAGCCCCCTCAGATTAGTGTGACCTTGGACAGGCCACTGGACCTGACCCCTCACGCCCCTCACCTGAGAAGCAGGTAGAGGCAGCGGGTCTTACAAGACTGCTGAGAACCACGTGATGAGACAGGCGTGTCTGTGCCGGGCCGACTGTAACACAGTGATCAACGGGAGTTGCTGTTATTACTAAGAAAGACGGAAAGGTGAGGCCAACAGGAAGATTCCCTGTCTTGAACAGAGAGGTTTGTTCACGGGCTACACAGAGTTGCAGCCCTTCGTAAACCGCAAAGCACTGGGCACTTCAAGGGGATTGTCAGGAGGCCTGAGGTTCGTGCTGGATCCTGGCACGAGAGGGCTGGGCGCCTGTGTCCTGTGTCCTCAGAGCTGGCGACTCCCCCGGGGCCGGGCCTCGGTTGGCAGGTGTATCAGCAGGGAAGCTGGAGTGAGATGTGCTCAAGATCCCCCAGACAGGAGCGGCAGTGAGACCCAGGGGCAAAACTCTCTGCGCGCACGGAGCTTGCCCGCCCAGCTCCCTTTCTATCTAAGGACCCTTTAGGCTTAATTATAGAGCTCGGGCACTGGTGGCGTCTTCGATTAATTTTCCTTTCAGCCCGAGGAGGGGTGCGTGCAGTGGGCCTGCACCCGCCCGCTGGCGTCTTTCTCTGCAGCTCAGTGGGCAGCTGGCTCCGGCAGCGCTCGCTTGCACCCTCAGCTCTAACGAGGGCCCTCCACGTGCCAGCTGGGTTCGGGAGGGCATTGTGGGGTTGCCCCCGCCCCGTGGGCCACCCCTGTCGCGAAGCCGGAGGGCAGGGGCCGGCCTCGTTCAGCGGGGACCTCAGCTTCGGTGGGGGTGCTCCGGGGACTCTGAGGCCTGCAGAGCAGACCTACTCGCCCACCAATCACCAGCCGGGAGCTGCCAGTGGCAGGCCACTCGCCCACACTGCCCCCAGCAGATGTGCTTCAGGGCCAGCCCCCCAGGACCACAGGGCTCTCTGCCTCGGAGAACAGCGTTCCCTCTCTCACTTGAACATGTCCACACAGTCGCCAGGGAGGGCCTGCGTGGCTGTGTGGGAGCAAACAGCTGCTTTCTCCTCCGCGTCCCCTCCTCTGTGCCCTCCTGGCTGGGGCTCTGGGGTTCGGGGTGCAGCCCAGGACCTGCAAGGACAGGGATTTGGGGCCAAATGGCCCGGCTAGAGCCCCAGCCCCCGATGTTTTCCGTCTGTGTCCATGAACAAGGCACTTAACCTCTCTGTTGCTCCATGTGGTACTGGTGACACAGGGGTGCCAGTGACAATGTCACTCTCCTCTCAGACTGTCCGGGGGTGAGAGAACGTGTATGGAAGCCTTCGGTGAAACGTGAGTCACGGTGCTTTTATTGTCGTGCCCGGGACTGCTGCTGAGAACATGGTTGTGACCTGCAAGACCCCATTCCTGGCACCGGGACTGGAGAGGGGACCCGCCGCCAGCCTCCTTGGGTGCCGTGGGCCAGATCTGGCGCCTGGGGGTGTAAAATGCTTGCTGCACAGGGGCCAGACTGGGGAGAGCTCAGTCTCAAAACAGCAGTCACAGGTCAAAGGGAATCTGGAACATTCTTTTTTGGCATAATTGTAACAAGGCCTCCCCCTGTCTTTTAAAGGATGGACCCAGTTGTCGCTGGTGCTAGGAGGGTGGCGGTTCAGGGATGGTGACGATGTTGTGGCTGGACACCAGGAGAGGACCGTGGGCTCTGGTGAGTGTGGCCGTGCCATGCCGTGAGGCGTGGGAGACACAGGCTCCCCCCGGGCTCTGGGCGCAGTAGGTGTGTGGCCCTCAGGAGACGAGCCGATGGCCTCTCATGGGACCTGCATTTCCTTGGGACTGTGGGACGAGAGCTCTCACAGGGGACTATGTTTAAGAACCCGTGACATGATGAAATGCTTTCTACCAGACTCCGTGTGTGTGTCTGCGTGCAGAAGCCAACTGCAATCCTAAGGCCATCCAACTAAAATCCAATCAGGGCACTAAACGGGACCCTTTAAACTGTTGCATCAGACCCGGAACCTCCGGGGACGAAGGCCCGACGGGAGGAGGGAGGGGGCCTCGGGGTGAAGTCTCTCTTGCTGGAGAGCCCCCACCTGGTGGTGCCCTGACGCAGCTGAGGCCATGGCCTGAGGATCACAGAGGGAAAAGGGTGCATTTTCTCATAAAACAACGAAGACTTTGAAATAACTGGCCGCCGGGCACGGCCCGCCCTGCCGGGGGCTCCAGGCTGAGAGGCCCGAGGGCCAGCCGGCAACGGCAGCACCAACAGTCATCATACTCATCCACGCAGGGACTTCATCTTTTACAAGCACATTTTGTTGTTACCTAATTTTCCAGAAGAGTGGCCTGGGGGCCGTTTCTTTTAAAATTCTGAGGAGTGTGAATTTCCAGCGGGAACATGTATGTGGCACCTTGCTTCACACGTGCAGGTGTGCCCCTTGAGAAAGTCATACATGAACGGAATCATTCAACTCACATCTCCCTTTGATGGGCAAGGAGGGGATCTGAAAACAGAAGTCTTGCATAGGACTTCATTGTGTAAGTAATCCTTTCTGATTGTTTTTTTTTTTTACAAGTTTGGGTTTTCCAATATCGGGTTTTCTTCAAGTGAGGCCACGAGGATAAGGTTGCATCGGTGTCTACTCCCCGGGACCCCGTGAGGGGCACCAACTCAGTCAGAGGGGACGCCGCTGTTTCTGAGGCTCAGAGCGGACTACTCACCACTCTACACCTCAGCCACAGAGCTCTTGGGGGCTACCGCTCCTGCGGACAAACCCAAACCCCACGAAGCCCACGGAAGCCCGAGAAGGGACAGAGGAATCCAAACGTAACATCTGAATTATTTCTAAATGAAGTGTCCCTGGTCTTCTGCGAGTCACTGATGTGTCATTAACGTGCTGCTATAAATAGCTCGGCTTGCCATCAATAACTAATCGATGGGGCGAGTGAGAGGCTCACCCCACGTAATTTGGAGTGGATCTGTTAACCCTCTCACGGAAATGAGCGCCACCCCCTGGGACTAGAACCTGAAAGAAACTCATCTGCAATGCACTCTTAACAAATAACAGGAAGGGCCTCTTGCTTTTCCAGCCCCGTCCTCAAGCCCTGGTAGGAGACACAGCTTTGGAGCCAGCCGAAGGACTGCAATACTTGCTCTGAGCCTCAGGCTGCTCCCCTCTGAAACCAGCCTGGCACGTCCATCCCTGAAACCCACAGGACACTGGGAGCATTTCAGAATTACTTTGCATGGGGCCAGGGAGTTGAAAAGGCACCGTGTTCACACAGCAGAGTGTGCAGGATTGAGGATAAAGAGAAAGCTCTTTCTGGGGGGTGACATTAGCTAGAAGAGCCGGAAAAATCCTTATTGTACAAATCAGAAACTCTTTTTAGAAAGTGTGCTATCGGCCTGACCAAAGGAAATAGCGTTTCTTGTTTTCACCAGCTGGCTGTCAGGCACCCAGGCCTGCTTACCGCGAGGAGCTCCGACTTTCATTCAAGAACTCGGAAGTTAAGGCGTGTGTGGCCAGCTCTCACAAAGGCTGGGGCGGCGGAAGCTGAGCTGCCATGAGACCGAGCTGGAGCAAGCACACACGGGCACACGGTGTATGCCCTGAGTACCGCCACGGCGACATGCACACGGCAAGGACCCGGGCGGATCTGCTGGTCGTCACACTACACGGACCCTGGCATGCACGCTGGCACGTGTGCATTCTACGTGTCCAGACCCCTCAGAGACTAAAACAACCAACGGACAAAAAGTGAAAATGCTATTCTTATTTGCTGAAGCCCTACATGGATTCATGGCTTGTACACGTTACCTTTCCGTAAGTTTAGGACTGGTGATGGGGACAGAATAGGCGGCTGTAAACAGAATCACAATTCGGGTTCCACTAAAAACATGGCGAAGGCCCCACACAGCCCAGCGACTGCGGGGCGCAGGGGCGATCTGTCCACGCGCTGTGATTAAGGATGCTCTGAGTCATCGCTTTCGGAAAGAGGTAGGTAGATGGAAGCGCCGAGAGTCACCACCGGTTAGCTCGTGTCAGCACCGCGGACAGCTCCCGAGCCCGCGTCAATGGGCCTGCCGTTTTCTGGGAGACCCTTTCCTTCCAGTGAGGACACTGATGATCTGGTAATCGACTAATAAATGCACAACAATTAATGGGTAACAACAGCTTAGCCTCCCTCTCCCCACCACCCATTCTCCCCACCACCGGAGGCGGGCCGCCCGCTCCGCCCCGCAGCCTCCCGCGGGACCAAGGCTCCGTCTGTCTTCCTCACGCCTGGCGTGGAAGTTCCCACTCCCACGTCTGACGGGCAGGGCGGCAGCCCTGGCCACAGGCACTGTTTGATTTCGTTTCCACCCCCTGCATCTCACAGGAGAGAAATGGTCAATAGTTCTAATAAAAGAACCATCCTGGTCAGCTCCAAAACATGGCGACTTGCAGGGTGGCCCCCGCGAGTCCGCCAAATCAGGGATTTCTTTATTCCTAAGAGGGAGGGGCATTTCCTAAGGATCACGGTTCCACCACCCAAGGGGCAGCCCCGCTCCTGGCGAGCAGCTGCAAAGGCTGGCAAGCCAGGAGGTCTGCTTTGGCTCAGAAAACTCAGTCTGGCTCCCGCCGGCCCGGGCAATCTCGCCTCGCATCTCCACGGCGTGCGTTCCACACAGTCCGGCCAGGCGGCTTCTACTTAGGGGGGATCACAACCAGAGGCGGCCCCCGCTTGGGCCTCCACATGAGGACCTGGGCATCGTTGGCGTTGGGTTTCACGAGTGCATTGGGGGGGATGGGCTCCATCCGGCTCAGGATCCGGGGCTGCTCCTGCTGAGTCCTGCCCACCAGCCGGGCCCGCTGCCCCAGGAGCTGAAGAGGGTCCACCTCGATGTCCACCCTCATCCTCCACTTGATGGTCTGCAGGATGATCTTCTCCTTCGTGGTCGTGTTCATGGCCACCAGCCAGGTGGTGAAGCTTTGGTCCCTCTTGATCCTGGTGAGCAGCGGCACATTGCTGTCACTCACGGGCACTGCCCAGGTCACGCTCGGGTAGAAGTTGTCATTCATGCTGACGGAGAGCCTGGAGACCTTGCTGGTGGGGCCGACCAGGGTCACGGTCTCTGTGGTGTTCCCGTACCAAGGGTAGCTCACCCCGTCCGAGTCACTGATGGCTTTCACTCTCCCTTCCCTCAAGTCCGGCAGTTCCCAGCTCGACCTGGCAAGGCGGAAGAGAGGCACAAGGACAGAACACGCTGAATGAATCTTTCAAGAGCTGGAGAGGTGCCTGCCCCTTCCTAACACAGATGACTTGGGCAGAACGGGAAGTTCAGGGGGGAATTCGGGTCAAAAAGTTCTGTGCTGTGCTGTTTCAGGATGAAAGAGGAACAAAGCAAAACAAAAATAGATAAAAAAAGCAATACCCAAACAAGCTCAATAAAACCACAGCTGGTCCAGCTGGAAGCAGAAAACTCAGATGGGCCTTTGTGAGACCCACAAGAAGGCAGCGACTCCTTGGGGTGGGGAGTCACAGTCCAGCGTTTAGATGCACCCCGCTGCAACACCCACTTTCCAGGGAAGTCTGAGGGTGAGTGAGGGTTGTTTATTGGGAGAGGCCACCAAAGGTCGATGTGCGTGGAAGCAGCCATCAGGTTATAAGAGGGCAGATGGAGGCCGAGTTCAAGGTTATACTAGTTCCTAGGAAATCACATAGCAGAATTTCTGCTCAACAAAGAACAACAGTCACTGGCCAACCCAGAGCTTAGAAAATACGGGCCTGGAAAATGTAACACAAGGAGATCATGGTCGCCTTCCAGGACCACCCTGACCGGGACCTGTGCTGCGGGCTGGCGGGCACAGCCCCTCCCACCGGGCCTCCCACTGCCTTCAAGTCCAGCCGGGAGTCTAATCACTTACTTCAGCAAACTGGCCACCTGGGCATTTCGCTCCTCCTCTCGGCTGCCCCGACCTTGTACAGAAGGAGGGAGGAGGACATGTGCCCAACTCTTAGCACATGTCTCTCCCCTGCCATGGACTCATCACCACCACTCCCATCATCACTGCTCCCATCACCACCACCATCACCATCACCACCATCACCATCACCACCACCATCACCACCATCATCATCACCATCACCACCATCACCACCACCATCATCATCACCACCATCATCACCACACTCCCACTGTCACCACCACCACCACCACTTGCTCTGTCCAAACCACTGTGTTAAGCACTTCATGTTTTCTCAGGTAATGCTCAAAATAGACTGCAAGATAAGTGGATTTTTATTTCCATTTTACACATGAGAGGATGGAGGCCCTTCACATCACGGACGGGCCAAACCAAACTGGCCGTGCGCACTGTGAAGCCGGCCCTTCCCCCCATTTCTGCTGCAGGGGTGGCCGGGCCCTAACCGGCTTCCAGGCTGGAAGCGAGGGTCATCATCAGCTCTTCCCGGGCCCTGCCCTGGACGCTGCCCCATCTGCTACTTCACCACATCTGGCCAATCCTGCCCCGAATGCGAGGCCTCCAGTGCTGGCCTCCCCACCCCCCACGCCACGCTGTTTCTCCCCTGCCCCTTTGCTCACACCCTGGCCCCTGCCAGCACTGCCCTTCCCCCTTCCTGGAGGGAAGCTTCCCTCATCCCGAGAACTGCTGCATGTCTCCACCTCCAGGAAGCCCTCTCCACTGTGCGGCTATGGGCGTGTCCAAGTCTCTGCAGGCCCCAGACGACAATGGCTTGTTTCTGTGCCTGCCTTCCCTGTTAGCCTTCTGGCCCGGGATTTCGACTTATCTTTGAATCATCGGCGTCTCGCGAGTTACTGGCACACGGCAGACATTCACAAATCTCCACCAAAGGGATGAGTTCGTGTTTGATTTGAATCATTTTCATGCCTGTACACCGTGGCTTGGCAGAGCTGGTGTGCCTCCAAGCCCTTTACCGGTTTCCCACTCCCCTTAAACACTAGCGTCCACATTCATTCAGGGTCTCTTACTAGAATAGCACCCGGCACTGAAAGTTATGTCTGCTTAGGGGGAGGCGGCCACGCCACACGTGAAAGTGAGGGACTGGTTACAAGGGGCTGGGGTCCAAATTCAGGGAGGCTGTGAGGGGGAGTGCTTAGTACGGAGTGTGGCACAGAGCGAGTGACATTTAGCGGAGACTGGGGATGGGGAGGGGCAGGGAGAGAAGGAAGCTGAAAGCCCCGAGCCTCCCCCCGCAGACCCCCCCAGCCCCACAGGCCCCCAGCAATGTTCGTAGAGGAGGAGCAGCCCCTCCCGCATGCAGTGGGGTGGGGTGAGGGACAGCTGGGGACCTCCTTCCACCTCCCAGCTTTCACGAGAGCCAGCTGAGGCGAGGTGTGTGCAGGTGCCGGGAAACCGCGAATCGCCAGGCTCGCCAGGTTGTCATCTCCCCCCGCTGCCCCCCACGGCCCCCCTCTCCTCACTGTGACCAACCCAGGGTCTGTGCTCTGGACAATCGGCACTGACCCCGCGCCCAAGGCTAATGGACTCGCCAATGGAGCTAATAATGAAAACATTGATTAGTGCAACCTTGCAGCTTCCTGCTTCGCGTTTTTCAAAGAGGCAAGTCTCAAACAAGCTCGTGAGAAGCATTTCATCCGAGTAAGCGGTCCCTGGGCGAGGTCCAGGCGCCACCTGGACTGGCCATGCCCCCCTGGGCACAGCCACCTCTCTGAAGGTCCCCACTCGGCTCCCCGGAAGTCCTGTGGTCGTCGAGGGGACAGGGTGGCAGCAGGTGTGTGGGGGCTGATGGAGCGTGGGATGGGAGTCTCAGGGACCACACAGGGAGGGTGGCCCACAGAGCTCCCAGGGGAGGTGTGGCGATGCACGGTGGTGTGGCCCCTGGGCCCCAGTGACAGGAGCTGCTGCCTGGCCCCACACCCCAAAGGGCCTGGGACACCCACTCTGGCTGTGCCCTCAAGGGGCCTGGGGCCAGGAGGACCGCTGCCCCTCCTTCTAGAGCACACTCTGAGCATCTGAGATCTCTGTGTTTTCACCTAAGTGTCCTCAAACTTGCCTCCAGGGCCTGCACAGGCCCTTTCCTGGCCCGTCTTCCTCAGGGTGGTCCCCCCACCTGGGCACCCACCTGGGCCACGGGGTGGCCACGGCAGCCACACGACTGCACGGGGAAGGCAGGGAAGAGGAGGCCCCTTCTCGAGTTGTCCCCATGGCTCGGCCCGACTGAGTGCCCCTTGGCATCGGGCAGGTTCGGTTGGAGGTGCTCCAGGGCTGAGAAGGGCCACGTGCCCACGTGCCAGCCAGCCCCCTGCTCTGTGTCATCCTGCCA
The DNA here is from genome assembly GCA_004024845.1 of Tonatia bakeri. Lineage (NCBI taxonomy): Eukaryota > Metazoa > Chordata > Mammalia > Chiroptera > Phyllostomidae > Tonatia > Tonatia bakeri. The sequence continues at coordinate 9,069 of PVIA01015129.1, forward strand.
TGGCAAACACAGCATCCCACACCTTTCCGTCCCCCAAACCCCTCCAGGAAGGAGCTGAAAGTAAGAGCCCGGGGTGGGAGGTCAAGAGAGGGGAGGGATGGAGAAAAGCCCCCCTTCAGGGCAGGCAGGTGCAGGGCTCAGGGCTGGGGGGAGAGGGCTGTGCTAGGAGGTGGGGGCAGGATGGTCGTGATGCCAGGGCCTTTGTCACCTGGGAAGCCTCGAAGCCACAGCCTCTGGGTGGCCCATCCACCCACGCAGAGGCCAACTCCAGCCCCAGCGCTGGCCGGGCCCAGTTCTCAGAGGGTTCGCACCATGATTGCACAGTAAGTTTTAAAATTAGGTTTCCCTCCTCCTGTTCTGTGTATGTCAGACTCTGGGAGCCTGTGGCTGCCAGCCTCCGACCGCCTCTCCGCCCCCTTCCTCTCTGACCACATCCTCCTCTTCCTGGCCAGCGGCCGGCTGCTGTTGCCCACAGTGAAAAGGACCGTTCCAGGGCTTTTAAAGGGCCCGCCCATACTCTTTGGATGGGGTCTCCCTAGCGTTGGGGACACTTTCTCAGTACGGATTCACCCTTCACGGTTCAAGCTCAGGTCCCCTCGAGCCCCCGTCCGGATGGGTTGTCCCAGGCCCCCGCTGGCTTGCTCCTACAGGCGGCCCTGAGGTCTCGGGTGGGTGACGTCTGAGGGTGACGTCTGAGGGTGCCGTCTACCTCCAGCTCCACCTCTGAGCTTCTTGGAGTCAAGTGCCTCCCGCATAGGGAGCTGCCGGCCGGGGGCCTCGGACACAGCCCTCACGCAGGCCTGTGGGCCATGGCACAGACCAGGCCGTGTCCCTGGGGGCCGGCCGGCGGGCCCTGTGCCGGGCATGGCCTGCGGGAGCTCCCGGCCTCTCCAAGGTCCCGACGCCAGCATTTGTCTCTTCTCTACCTGTACGGGCACCGCCGGCCCCCAGGCACCTGTCCTCTCCCCAGGCCGCCACGATGGTCTGGCCAGGCCCCACAAGCCACACACATGGTCTGCAAGTACGTCAGCCGGATCACGCATGGCCTCTCCAGAATCCCACTCGCCAGCCTGTGTGCACACACACCACCATGGCGTTCGGCTGGGTCCCCCACAGCTTCCCGGGCGTCTCCGCGGCCCTGACCGTCCTGTCCTGGAACGGGACGAGCCCCTCCCCACCTCTGGTGCGTCATTGCAGGGCAACATCGGGGGTCCATGGTTCTGCCTGTCCCTGTCCGAACGGCACACCTGCGGGCTCACCAGCCCACACAGAACCTGCAGGCGCCCCTCTCGTTCACCATGACCCGGCTGCTTCCCCGGGGCCGAATCTAACGCCCCCGATGGCAACGATGGACGTGCACGTGGGCGCACCCGGCCCCTTCGCCCAGCCAACAAGCACTTCTGTCTTCTCTGCAAGGGGCTCCCGGTTCCCACCCAAGGAGGTGGGGGAGGGAGGCGAAGTGTGAGGAAGGGCTGGGCCGGTGCTCGGTGGCAGCGGGCGGGCCGAGGCCGGCCAGGCACGCTCAGGCGCCACAACCTGCCGGGTCAGAGCTCTGTGCCTACGTGGGCTCCCGCTGTGTGACTGGGTGCTGCTCTCACGCTGAGGTCACAGGGCAGCTGCTAACCCAGGGCCGCTTGGCGTGTGTCCTGGGGGCAGGGTGCCCACCTGCAGGGGCAGAGGTGCACAGGCGGGGATCATGGGATTCCCATGGGGGCGACCCGACCCGACAAGGAGCTGGGCAGAGACTCTGACACATCTGGTCGGGTGGGCGCCCCCTGGTGGCGGCACAGGTGCAGACTTCACACACCTGCACTCTGAAAACGCGGCCAGTGAGTGTCACAACGACCACCGCCCCTGTTTTGTAGAGGAAGGAACTGGGCGCAGGGAAGGCGTGATGCTGGGGGTCAGGGGGCCACTCCACCAGGGCCCGGGTGTCTCCCCACACAGCGGCCTCTGCGGCCGACGGAAGCCCTGGGCGCTCCGGGGATGGAGCGTGCTCCGTGCTCCCAGCTCCAGGCCAGGTACGTCAGTGTCTCTGCCCGCGGGAAGGGCCTGAGCCTCCGAGAGGAGTCCAGATTTCGAGTCCCTGGCTGGTGAGGGGTGAGGGCGGCAGTCAGGCTCGGGGGAGACTCCAGCTCTCGTCCCTCAACTGGGCGTCTCCCCTAAGACTGTTTCCATTGTAAAATTTCATCATTTACGTGCACCCTCCACACACACTTTGTGAATTGATTAATTCCTTTAACACATAATGTTCGAAGTCCTTGGGGCGACAGGGCGAGGAGACACACAGCCGGCTGTGTGGGACCCCTGGGTGGGGGGCAATGACTTGGGTGCAGGGGTGAGAGGAGCAGCAGCAGGCAGGCCGGGGCTGGGGCTGGGGCAGCAGAGGGCACTTGCCCCCGAGCTGTTTATTCCTTGGATGGCGTTAGTGGCCACGGGGCTGCTTCCCACTTCCCTCCAGAGAGCCCTGGCGCCCGCTGCGCCCAGGAGGGCGGCTTGGAAGTCGGCTCCCAGGGGAAGTCCAGGCTGCGGCTGCTCTGAGCCGGTTCCGGGCCAGCTGTCGGTCCTCTGCATCAAACACCCAGGGACTGGCCGCTGCCCTGGACAGGCCACCTCTGTTCTGATGATCGTGGTGACCAGCTGGGCGCCCGAGGGGAGCTGCCTTGCAATGAGGCCTCCGGAACCTCCAGCTCTTCAGATGTCTGATTGGAATCGGCAGCTTTGGGGCTCCCCAGCTGTGCAGGCCACAGAGGCTGCGTGGTGGCCACGGGGATCCAGGAGGAGCGCCCGTAGTGTGCTGCGTGGCCTGCTCGCTGCGCTGTGTCCTGAGTCCCCTCACTCTCTTCCCATGGGGGGCGTTTCCTCTCTCCTGCGGACCCTGTGGAAGCACTGGGCCCGGAGTCAGGAGCTCCGGGTCCACACTCCGGCCTGTTACTCAGCTGTCAGAGCAGCGAGGTGGACACGGTGGACACACAGCCCCTGGTGGGGCCGCCGTGCCGCTTCTGTGAGCCATGTGAGGAATGTCAGGTCTCAGCTTCGTCACCGTGTCCAGGCTTCTCCAAGGGACACCCAGCGACAGCCATGTCGTTTTCACCCCGTGACCCTCTGTGGAGGGTGGCCTCTCTGTCCCCACTGCCTGACTTTCGGATGGCTGCGAAACTGTCCCACAGGCTCACTCAGTAACCCTCACAGGTACCCAGTGAGGCCGGAGCCGGCGCTGTCCCCGCTTTAAACTGGGGGGTAACACGGGACCTGAGTGCAGGATGGCTGGCTCGTGAGCGGAGTCCTGGCGACGGGTGAGGAGAGGAGGGAGTGTGGCTGGGCCTCGGGGGCAGCAAGGCCGGAAGGAAGCGGGAGGCGCTTCAGTCTCACCTGGACTCGAAGTCGGGCCAGGAGCTAGGGTGGCCGGGGGACCTTGGCCGCTGCCCTGGGCTGTGTGACTGGGTGATGCAAGGGCGGGGTGGGGGGTATCTAAGCCTCATCCTTTGTGCCTCCTGCCCCCTCCTGTTGCCGTGGAGATACCCATGTGGTGCTCTAATGACTGGAAACAGAGCCTGGCCCAACTCCGGTTTAGCCCCACCATTCGCACACCCCTCTCCCGAACGCCCCTTTGCTCAACCCTCCTGTCCCCTCGGGAAGAAGACAGGAGCCCCACCTTTGTCACACCAGGACCGCAACGCTCAGGGAGGCTGAGTGAGTCTTTTCAAGGCCCAGTGGTTAGTGATTGACAGGGCGGGGGTGGGGGTGGGGGAGGGGGTCTGGAACTCCCGCACACACCCCAGTTTGTCCCGCCTGCTCTTCTCACCCTCGGGAGGCAGGACTGTGGGAGAAGGCGGGACCCTGTGGTTACCACAAGGAGCTAGCCTGTCTCAGAGACAGACAGGGTGGAGCCTTCTGTATCCAGAGTCTATTTTTCTCAAGAATTTTTCAGAATTTGGCTCTCTGGGGGAAAGATCTGTCCAAACTGCCAGGAACAGACTTGGTAAACACGAGCCAGAAACAATTAGCTAACGAGCCTCCATCGATGCTAATGATCTCTGCCGATGGAGGCAAGTGCAGAGGTGGGGAACGCCGAGGACGAGTGTCCCTCTGATGGGGGGCCTAGGCCTGTGCCCCCCACACCCAGCAGGGGAGCCTGCCCTGCATGCAAATCCGTCTGGTGTTCTGGACCCTTCTTCCCACGAGGGGCTCGTGTGGGGGGACCCCTGCAGGTGGCTGGTGCTTGAGTCCCCTCCACCTCCTGCTGCCAGGCCTAGTCCCGACCGGCCTCCTCTCCCCGAGCCCTTCGGCCAGACATCAGTTCTGGTCCTCTGCCTCCTGGGTGTCCCACTTCCTTAAGCCTGTCCTCGTCACCGAGAGACAGATAGTGGTTCTCCATTACTCTGTGCCCCTCAGCAGTACCCCAGCCTTGCCCACCCTGAAACCCAGTCCTGACCCTCGTGACTCCATGGGCGTGGGCTCCCCGAAGGGAATTTGGGATTTGTAATACAGCTTTTTAGTCCAACCAGCCCTAAGAGAGTTGCTGAAATGTGGTGCCACCAAAACGTTTTCTGTGACATAGTGACAGGAAGAGAGGCTTCCAGAAATGCCACCCAGACCCACATCCTGGTGAATAAGGAATAAGTAATGTTACCTCCCCGGCAACACCCACTTTACAGACAGGAAGCGGGGCCTCGAGACCGGACCCGCCACCAAGTGGCCAGTTCGGGGTGACACTGCCCTCTCTGAGCCCCAGCACCACGTGCTCTCACATCCACCGTCCCTCCGGCAGCTGCGGGAGCAGAGACACGGTAACACACACGCAAGGGCGGCCGCTCCCTAACGGAGCCCCGCGGAGAAGCATGTTTGGCACGGAGAGTCATTCCGTAACATGGAAATAAGCACCCACTCGTTTGTCCATTTTGTAAGTTTGCTTGAAATCTAGCTCCAGTGTCTCAAAGCGGGGCACATCGGGTGGTAAAGAGCGACCCTGGACAGGCGCTGGGCCGACAGGTGGCAGGAGGACACCGCCTCCGGACCCCTTGTGACTGGCCGTCGTGAACTGAGGGGAGATGCGCTGGGATCGGAGAGCCCAGCCGTCAGGGCAGGCATTCCAATCACTGCACCGCCCGCTAACTCTCGCCGAGAAAAACGGGGCCGGTGGGGCATCTGTCGCCTTCGATGGCCTCTTCTCCTGGGCCAAAAGCCCCAGAGAGGAGACCAGAACATCACTGCCCTCCCCGGCCAGGGCTCACTGACCCTGAGCTCACAGACACCGGCCCTGTGACCACGGGGCGCGCCTTCTCCGCAGAATGCCGCCTCCTTGGGGGACAGTGCCACGAGATGGAACCGGCGCCAGATTTACGGAGGATGACCTCACGGAGACAAGCGTCCAGGAGACTCCTGGGGACAGACAGGCCCTGGTCAGCAGAGACTTCTCTGGGCCCGCGGACAGCAGGCAGGGGGTGACCGGAAGTTCCTGTGGAAAGTGCTCTTTGTTTTTTGAAGAAAGCAACAGAAAGAGCAGAAGTGGGTTAGGCACTGGGGGTGAGGCTGGCGTCCTGGTCGGCCCGGATGCTACAAGGACGGGGCTGCTTCTGGAGAACATGTGTGCGTGTGCACATGCATGCGTGTGCTTGCGTGTGTTGAGCCCACGCTCCACAGAGCCCATGGTCCAGGAAGTGGGAGGTGGGAGGTACTGCATGTGACCCCGAGCAGAAGCCACGGGAGGAAGATGGCACCCCAGGGTGCCCCTGCCCACGGCCACCAGGAACGTGGAGGTGGATGGGACACAGGGACAGAGGGGGTGCCGGTCAAGGCCAAGCAGTGAGCAGGGACCCGGGGACGGAAGAGGCAGGAGGCCACCTGGAGCCCTGGAGGAAGGAGGGGTCTTCTGGTCCCTGCGGGGGTCCACCCCAAGCCATATGCCCTGGGGGAGCCTTTGTCATGTGAGACAGGGGCTTCCCCTGTGGGGGCTTCTCCTCACCCCTGGGGCCGAGGTGAGCACGTCAGGAACTATTTGGGGGCGATGCCCTGCCAGCAGGCAGGCAGAGGTCTGCACCGGGAGACACACAGGGCCCATGGGACAGTGGCGGCCGCAGGCCGGGGATAGCAGTGTGACCCCTGCTGGGGGCAGCCGGCCCGAGCCGCGTCCTCGCAGGAAGCCTCCCAGCCCACGGTCGGACTAGGGCGGCTTTCGAATTGCAGGTTAGCGTAAACAAAGACGGCCATCTAAGCAACAAAACCACAGGTTTTCAGCTTAAAGTGACATCTGGTCCCAACATATTGTCTGTCTCTGAGGAACCCCGAGAGTGCCTGGAGGCTCTGATGCATGGGAAAACACCAGTGTGGCTCCCCTGGGGGCCTCTGAGCCCCCTGGGATGGGCTGAACTTGGCAGAGATCCCTGCATACCGCCTCTCCCTGGGGAGACCACTGGAAGGAAGCTGGCCCCACGGTGGCCCCCATTCCTGGTCCCGCCACGCATCAGTCACATGACCGAGGGTGACTTGGCCACTTTATGCCTCAGTTTCCTCGTCTGAGTTGGGAATGAGGACAAGAGTGTCCCCACAGTCCTGTCCTGCAGGAGGTGCAGACCTGCCCCCATAGTCTGCCCGAGCTCCTCGCCAGGGCCTTCCTCCCAGAACCCCTGCTGTGGCAAGTCTGCTGCACCCCCACCCCCTGGCCTGCACCTCAGGAGGTCGGCCTGCCTGCCAGGGCACCCAGGCTGGAGTTGGGACCCGGAGGAGACGGAGGGCAGTCCTCCAAAGGGGTGTGGCCCTGGCCCTGGCCCTGGCCCTGACCCCACCAGGCAGCCCTGCCTTCCCCGCTCCCTCTACGCGGCTGGCCCCCACTAGAGACTTGGCCTGTGATCCCTGTGTGGCATGTGGCAGAGCTCCGGGGCCTCACAGGAGCCCGGCGGCAGCTATGATGGGGTCAAGGTGTCTCAGGACGGGCCGAGCCCAGCGCCCCTCTGCCCGTAAGCCTGGGAATCAGAAAGTGGTCGGTGTGGCCTGGCCAGGCAGCTCGGTTGGTTGGAGCGTCATCCCGCGCTCCACAAGGTTGGGGGATCAATCCCTGGTCAGGGCATGTACCTGGACTTCGGGCTCAGTCCCGTTGGGGTGTGCACAGGAGGCAACTGGGCAATGCTTCTCTCTCTCAAATCAATAAACATCCTCAGGTGAGGATTAAAAAAAAGTCGGCGTGGGCACCGACGGGCACATCCAGTCAAGCTGGGGTGGCCCCCGGTCCAGGAGCATGTGGAGGGGTGTGGGGCCACCTGCAGGGTCCCCACTGAGCAAGCCCACCCAGCTGCAGGGGCTGGGAGGAGTAGGGACCAGTATGACTGGTCCCCCCGTTTCGCACACGCGAGAGCGAGAGGCCCACTGAGATCAAGATGTGGAGAGAGAGAGAGAGAATTCCCAGGCTGGTGCCTGGCGTTCCAGGGGAAGCTGGGAGCAGGAGGGTCTGGGAACGGGCCTGGTCCTCTTTGTGAATGATCTCGGCAGCGTGGGTGTCTCGGAACGGAACCGACAGATGGCGGTGCGTTTGCAGGAAGTGGAAGAGACAGACCGAACTCCAGGATCACAGGCGCCCTTCAGCTGCCTGCGGGGGAGGGAGGCCCGCAAACGGGCCTGCTCCCCAGGGTGGGAGGAGGGGCTGGCTGTCCCCTGGGGTGGTGCAGGAAGAGCCAGAGCAGGGACAGGGGCAGAGAGAGGCCCCCACTCATTCCCAGCTGCACTGGCTCTTGACAGACAGCGAGTGGGTGGCTGTTTATCTCCCAAACCCCGGCCACGTTCTTCAGTAACAAGGCACAAACCGATTTTCCTCGGGGCACATCTTCAGCTGCAAAGGGGGGAAGCTTGGGAAAGACACAGAGCCCGCAGCGGAGGCCAACCTGCCCGATGAAGCCCCGTCCCCCAGCTGGTGCCCGCCCAGCCTTCCCCACCAGTCCATGCACCTTGCCACAAAAGACACACCCCTCTTGTGCAGCCTCCTGCCACGAAAGGGAGGGATTTGGGGTCTCTGTGAAAAGGCCAGCGGTGGGGTAGGCTTTGGGGGGACTCAGTGCTACCCCCTCTACTTGGCTGTCACTCTAAAGGCGCATTTCAGCCCCAGGTCCCCTGAATCCCAAAGATGATCCAAGAAGACAGTGGTGGGAGCTCTGAAGCAGGGCTAAGTCCTTCCCATCAACGTGCAGGACGGCTGTCGAAGCGCCACCTGGATGGCCCTGGGACCAGGGAGCTGAGCCGCCGCCTGACACCGCAGACTCGGAGGGTCTGGGCTGGGGGCATTGAGTCTCCCGGCTCAGACGCTGGCCCTTCCCATTGGGCAGCTCGCTGTCCCAACTCAGAGGCGCCCCTAAACACGGACCGAGACCCGGTCTCACGTTCGGGAAGTTCTGCCTCCCACCTCATAGTAGCCCTGCGCCCCCCCCCCCACCCCGTCTGAGCTCACCTGGCATCCTGCGGGTTGGAACCAGGTGCGTCCCGCACATCACCTGCGCCCATGGAGAGAACAAGGGCTTCTCGGTGGGCCCGCGTGGCACAGGACACATACCACTCTGGGCTGTGTGAGGGGCAGCGGGAGGGACGAGTCGGTGTGTCCCGAGTTCCCTCCCGATGGCTGACCCTGGAGAGGCCGCAGAGCCTCCTCTGAGCGTGCGTCAGCACAGGGTCCGGCCTCGGGTGTGTCAACGACAGAAGACCAGCACCCATCACACACAGCCTGCCCCCGAGCAGAGCTGTCTCTGCATGTTTCCCGCGGGAGGTGCCCGCTCCTTTCTCTGGGCCGACTGCACGTTAAGCCGCTGCTCAAATCCAGGACCCGGAGGCCAGGAGGGCGGCGACGTGGGCAGAGCGGAGCAGGAGGAGACACTTTCTGGTCTGTCCGCGCCTCTGGCTTCGGACGGCTTCGGACGGCTCGCCCAACTCCTGGGCCTTGGCTCCCTTGTCCGCAGGAGGGACAGTGCCGCCCGCCTTCCTGGCGCAGCTGCTGTGAGCAGCAGAAGACGCGTGAGGAGCAGAAGCACTCTGCAAGCTTCCAGTGCTGAGAAGGAGGGTTCTTAACACGGCCTGGCGGGGCCGAGCCTTCCCGGAGGACGGTTCAGGGTGACACTGCCGGTCCACGGCCTGATGTCTGCTCTGGCTGGCCTTGTGGCCGCAAGGGCCGATTTCCACGCTCTCCGTTTGGGGTGTCATGACGTCCAGGACCACGGGGCATTCCGTGCATTCCGGCTCCTGAGTCACCCTTTCCGCCTCTGGGTGGAAATGACTCATCACTGCGCTGGGGGCAGCTCGTTCTGCAGGTGCTCAGACCCAGCACCCGGAAAGCCTGTCCCTGGCTAAAGTGGACCAAGGGCAGAGAAGGAGCCCCCGGGGCATCTCTGTGAACCCCTCAGCAAGGCGCACAGCCCCCAGCCGTGACCTGGAATAGCCTGACTTTCTTCAGGTCCCCCGCTGGCCTCCGTGGTCAGTGCTCAGGCTTGGTGTACGATTTTGTGATAACAGTCCCTGATTTCTCTTCGCGGGTCTCGCCCGGGGCCACCAGGTTCACACGGGAGGCCATCAGAGTTCCCAGGAATTCTGGGCTCGTGCCCTGACTCCAGGGTTCTCGGCCCTGGGGCTGGCTCTTGGCTGCCTGGGCTCAGCAGAGGCCGGGCCTAGGAGATGGTCCGAGAGGACCTAGCCCTGAGAGGAGCAGGGGCCGGGGGGGGGGGATACAGGGAAGGGGGTGTGCTCCCCACCCAGGCAGGCAGGGCCACTGGGAGAGGGGCGAGGGCGGCCAGGAAGTCCCGGGTCACTGACCGTGCCGGCTGCCGTCTCTTACTGCAGCGCCCTGGTTTCGGAGATGAAGAGTGGGCCCGACGGCTGGGGTCCTGATGCCCAGGTGGGACTCGGGGACATCTTCCCACGGCTGCGGCCAGCTCAGGCCAGAACTCCTCCGGGCACAGGGTCACCGACCCAGAAGGATGCCTCGGGAGCTGGCACAACCTGACCGGAGGAGGCTGGGTGGGAAGGCCACGCGTGGCGCCCTCCGCACGTCCGCGGGGTCCCCTCCCCTGGGCGGCCCCCTGGTGTCCAGCTCAGTGCCCAGCCTGCAGGTGCTGGATGAGCACCAGCTGGTCGGCTGTGCAAATGGCTTTGACTGACCGGCGACTCGGTTTTCTTCACAGAACAAAAACGTTCCAGCCTCTCTCCTTGCACGTACCAGGGACGCAATAAATATTTGTCCATTTAAGTTATTCCCTCACCCTTTATTTGTTTATGTATTTAGCAAGAGGGGAAGGGAGGGAAACACCAACTGCTTGCCTCTCGTACACGCCCCGACTGGGGACCAAACCCGCAACCCAGGCATGTGCCCCGACCGGGAATCGAACCAGGGACATTTCGGTCTGCAGGACGACACCCAACCCACTGAGCCACACCCGCCAGAGCCCCTCACCCATTCTTTTGAAAACTTAACCTGACACGAAGTGCCCGCCCTGCACCAGGCACTGCGATGAGCACTCTGTAACACCCACCCCGCTCCCCTCGCTAACGGCCTCACGAAGCACGCACTATTAACATCCCCGGGGTGGGAGCTGCCCGGGGTCAGAGGGCTGGCGGGGGTGGAGGCAGCTCCGACCCTGTGGAGAGAGGATGCAGAGTCCACACATTTTAACACGATGCTGCTTTCGGCCCAACAGGAGGGAGGGCGGTGAGTGCCCACTGCCTGGTGGCCCTGAAGCCCAGGCCCTCCCCCGGGGGGACGCTTCCTGTTCGTGAGTCACCTTCAGCAGTATGGGCAGTGACAACGCCCCCCCAGCCGGCCACGTGGGAACCGCAGACGCAGGCAAAAGGTAGGAGGCCGAGGGTCCAGAAAGGTGCTAACAAGAAGAACTCAAATCTTTGCTGATATATACTTTTAAGGAGAGTGTCTTCCGGGCTGACGGACACATCTCGAAATGCCTTTCATACACCTGCAGTTTGGCAGAATGTTTGTGGTGGTCTTGTTTCGGACGTCGTGCCCCACGTGCTGTCCCGGCCGCCTCGGAGGTGGGTCTCCCACTTTCTGGTGATGAGGACGCTCAGAAACACAGACGCAGAGTCCTTCGGACCCGGGGCTCGATTCTGGCTGTGGCACTGGGGGGGTTGTGCGACGGGCTGCCGGGTGACGCACCGATGGCGGATGTGCAGGCTGGGGGCGAGGCGCAGCTCGGGTTTCTGATGGAGGGACAGCTCGCTCCGCCACCTGGGGCCGAGAGGTCCTGCTGGCCGAGGTGCTGGGGCCCCTTCCTCCCCCAGTGCAGTGTCTGCCGGGCGGGGTCACTCCAGGGCACTCTGAGGCCTGGCCCATAAAAAACTGAGATTCACTGAATCGAACTGTCACTTAAAAACACAAACTTGTTTTAAAATCAACTTAACCCTTTGAAGATCCCAGCTGGTCTGCCACTTAGTGGATGGTGTGATGGTGCAACCACCCGACCCCTTAAATCCAACCAGGGCAGAGCAAACTGCACGGGCCACCCCCCGCCCCGCCCCTCCAGCTCCCCCTACCCCAGCCTCTAGAGGAAGCAGACGTGGCAGTGAGGCCCCGCCCCTCTGCGACAATGCGTCAAGTCCACAGAAAATAAAAGCAAAAATAGAGAGAAACCCAACCCCAGCTGGAAACCACAACACAAGTGGAGTCTCCAGGCTGCCGGGCTGCCCCGCCCAGATGTCCCCATCTGCTGGGCTCCCGGCCTCCCAGCGGAGCCTGCCATCCGGGGCGGCCCCGGCCCCTCACAGTCTGTCATCTCCGACACCGCTGCTCGGACCCGTTTCCACTGGAGCTGCCCATCTGTGGGCCCTGGAGCTCCGCTGCCCATCCGTGGGCAGGGGGCCAGGGGCCGAGTTCGGCTCCAGCACCTGAGCTGGGACGTGGGCGGGGGGGCAGGGGAAAGGAATCTGGGTGCTGGGGACCCAGAGTGAAGCCCCATCCGTCCACACATCCCCTCCCTCGGGCCGTCACGCCCGCCTGTTTCCCGCCATCTGTGATGGGCGTCCCTGGGGTGACCCTCCCCTTGTCTGTGAGCTACCTCAGCTGGCGGGCCCTGGGAACCAGCTGCTCTCAGCCCCTGGCCCCTGTGCAGAGAACTCAGGGGTCTGGAGGCTGCACCCAGTGCAGGCGGCCACCTCGGCCCACTCCTCAACAAACGGTGGACAGAGATGACAAAAATAGGAGGTGGTGACGCCCACTCACTGACTTACAGTGAGCTGCTGCCTCCCATCAGGCCCAGTGTGGCAGGCGTGGCCGGTGGTGGGCATCACTGGCTGTGGTGTCAAGGGCCGGGTCACAGCGCTGTCCCAGCTCTCACTGGCTGTGTCACTGCCCCCTCTGGGCTTCAGTGCCCGGCCCTGTAACGGGAGTGGTTGGGCTGGATGACATCACACTCCACCCTAAAGCCCACAGGTCAAGGCAGATGCTGCTGGCCCCTGGGGCGTTTCCCGGCTGTCTCTGTCATCTGGACACTGGGGGACTGGCAGTCGGTCGCAGAGTCACCTTCGAGGCAGCGAGAAGGGTAGAGCATGCTGACCGGGTGCTGGGATGGCCCCTCGACCCTGGGCCCAGGGACACCGTGTCCTGACCAGCCCAGTGAGGCTGCTGGGAGGCCAGGGGGTGGCTCTTTCCAATGCGATGGAAACTCTGTTTCCAAGGGTCCCCAGCAAAGACAAGAGCAAGCAGGCAGGTGACATTCCAACCTCTCCCTATTCATTCATCTGTTCATTCGTTCGCTGTGTCGTTCATTCACCCGGCCTTCCACAGGTAGACCGACCTCCGCAGGGGTCACTGGGAGCCCGGCTCCGTCACCGACCAGCTGCGAAGTGCTGGGCAGCTGCCCGATCTCCTTAGGCCTCAGTTTCCTCGTCGGCACAAGAGGGACAGGAACGGCACAGATTTCAGGGACAGCGTCTGTGAGGCATTCGGCAAAGATGAGTGCTCAGTGCTTGTGTGACTGCCCCTGAGCAAGTCGCCCATGGCCTCCTGGGGGGACAGAGAGACAAGGAGCCAACACCCACCCGTCCCTTGAAGTGGACACCTGTCCGAGCAGAAGATGGGCCCCCAGCTCTGAGGGCTGGGACGGTATCTCCGACAGGCATCCGGGTTCAGTGTCTGGGCGCTTAGCTCTTCTCCTTCCTGAAAAACGCAACAGTGGTTCACGGACGTTTGAGACAGATTCTCTGATACGTGAGTCACTCAGAAAATCTGGTCCTGAGTCCCCCAGGCTCAGGGGTAGAGGCTGCCACTGTGGAACGCCGGCTCAGCCTGGTGGCTCTGGGGAGGAGGAAGAACGGGAAGGCAACACCCTCCGCTCTGGAGAGCACGTCTGAGTCCCCTGCTAGCCTCACCCTCCCCACAAGTCCCGGATCCTGCCCCCCCACGCCCCCGAGGCTGCACAGAGCCCAGCATCTCCCAGGCCCATCTCTGGCGTCTCCCACTGGGCGGAGGCCTGTCCCCGCCACCACGCGTGCCCGAGAGCCCGACCTCCATGGCCTACCGCCCCTTGGGACGTCCAACCGCGCGCTGACGGGGGACGTGATGGATCGCCTCCCATTAGTCAGACCCCTGACAGCTCGGAGCGCCGGCCTGGCACAGGCTCGCACGCCAGAATGGAAAGGGCAGGCCCCGAGAGAGGGAGCTGGCCGGGGCTGCTGGGCAGGCTGTCACAGCAAGCCGCCAAGCTGCCTCCACGGGGCACGAGGTCGCAGTTACTCTGCGTTAGCCTGCCAGCCTGAGGTTTCTCTTCGCTGTCGTTGGCCGCATCGGGATGTTCCTATCCACCCACTCTCGTCTTCGGAGGCCGCAGGGGTGCCCCCAAAGTGCCCAGATGCCCACACAGCCGGACGTACTGGATGCACGTGGCTTCTGCCCCAAGGGGCTGACCGTGCACTAGGACAAGAGGACACTGGGGCTGAGCCTGGGCGTCTCCTCAAGCAGTGCCGAGGAGGAAGCCCGGCCAGTGTTGGCGGCAGCCGGGACCCCAAGGTTCCTGGTCCTGAGGCGGACGGGACACTATCTCACCTGTCCACGTCCCAGCTGGCCATGCTGGAGCAGTGCGTGTGCAGACGGGCAGGACATGGGGCCACACAGGCATCCCAGCTCAGCCACCCACTAGACATGTGGCCTGAGGCCAATGCTCTGATCTCCCCGAGCCTCAGTTTCCCCAACAGTAACATGGGCACAGTGACAGCTCACAGGGTGGCAGGGAGGGCCAGCCAAGCTGGAGTGCAATGCACCTGAGGGGGAGGGGCACGGGCCCCGCCCCCACAGCAGGCCCCTCCTCTCCTCACTCAGGCGCCCGCCTCCTCCCTGACCCGGAGGAACTCGAAGCACCTGCAGACCTGGCTCTGCGCAGCTCTGGCCTGGCTGCCACAGGCAAGGTCACGGGCACACCTCGGCCCATGCTGTTCGCCCCTGCTTCTGCAGCCCACCCAGTGCAGGGCGGCGGGTCTCAGCACCCCAGGCTCCCCAAGCCCATGTTGGTTTTAACTCCCTGTCAATTTCTCCCCCGAAACCCCTTCCCGTCACCTGTGCCCGCCCCCAGCCCCTGAATGGGAGCCGTGCCTCATCCCCAGGCGCTCAGTGCTCCTGGTAAGACCTGCTAATCTCTGCTGTGCCACCGGCCCAGATGGGGACGATTAGAGGCACAGGTCGGGCAGAGCCCTGCCAAGGGCACTCGGGACTTGCCTCAGGGACAGGAGTGCTGTGTTGGTATCTGAGCTTCTAGACCCGGGTCCCCAGCATTTCTGTTGAGGAGCAGCTCTGGCTACTCCCGGTCAGGAGCCCCCAGAGGGGGATGCCATCGGAGTGGGGGTGCAGGGGCAGGGTACAGTGCTCTGGACACCCAGCGGCCCCCCAGACAGATGGGCCGAGCTGGGCCTCCAGGACAAAA